>JAMPIV010022722.1:0-182880 GCA_024509875.1 Oreohelix idahoensis
TATCATCTCATCCAACTCTTTCTCAACCTGTGCTTGAAAATGTATAGGTATAGGATAAGGTCTAACCCTAATAGGAGTATGGTCAGTTAGAACAATGTCATGTTCAATGACATGCGTTTGTCCAGGGATGTCAGTGAGTACATCCTGAAATGTTTGCAACATAGTTGAAACTTGTCGCTGTTCTCCTAGAGACAAATCAGGAGAGACAGTAACGTTCTTCCATGATTCACTAGAATGAAGTGGGATCATTGGAAGAGGAAGATTTACATCTGAAAAACTTGTTTCCTCATCCTGTATCACGGACAGTGATGAGTAATGACCATGTTGTACTGGAGAATTGTCCGTTGCTTGGAAAATGGGTTGCAAATAATCCGGACGTTCATGGAATTCAGTAAGCATATTGATGTGGAAGGTTTTATGCTTCCCATCAATATTGACAATATAGTCGACATCGGAAATTTTCGATATTATATCGTACGGACCTTTCCAAGAAATAAGTAGTCTGTTTTCCCTACAAGGTAGTAATACAAATGCTTTGTCACCAGGACAAAGTTGTCGTAAGCATCTCTTCTTATTGGCAAATTGCCTTGCCTTCTGTTTCGCAAATTCAGAAAAAGAAGTTGCTAATTTGCATGCTTCGATAATCTTTTGTCTCAACGCGATGACATATTCGTAGGATGACTTTGTGTCATCGTCAATATTGTCAGCTGTTATGAGATCATAAAGCAACGACATAGGGCCACGCGGACGCGCGCCAAAGACGAGTTCAAAGGGAGAAAATCCTGTATGTTCATTGGGTACCTCTCTGTAAGCGAAGAGGGCCGCAGGTAAAACTCTGTCCCAGTCTTGAGGATGATCCTCAGTTATCTTCCCTAGTTAGTTTTTAAGTGTTCTATTAAGGCGTTCGACCATACCATTAGACATTGGATGGTAGATACTACTTAAAGATCTATCTATCTGCAGCGTAGACATTACTTGAGACATGGTATCTGATATTAGTTGGGTGCCATGGTCTGACAATATCTCTCCGGGGAACCCCAGACGAGAAAATATAAGCCAAAGAGCATCTGCAATGTCAGCAGTAGTAATGCTCTTCAGAGGAATAGCCTCTGGCCAACGTGTGCACATATCAACACACGTCAAGATAAACTGATGTCCTCTGGCAGACTTGATCTTAAATGGACCAATAATGTCTATGGCCATTTTTTGAAACGGCCGAATAGGAATGTCCGCCGCCTGAATGGGTGCAGCATGCCGTGGACCTTTGGATTTAACTTCCTGACATACTTTACAAGATCGACAATAAATCCGTATGTCCTTGTTTACCAATGGCCAAAAGAAAGCCGCAAGGACTCTTGACTTAGTACGGGAAAAACCCATGTGTCCAGCACACTGAGAGTCGTGAGCGTGCTGCAAAATTTTAACTCTCAAATTCTTGGGAACCAGGATTTGAGAATGACTTGACGTAATGGAGTCTTGAACCATACGTACAAGTACGCCATCCTTCTTTGTAATCCACGATTTACGACTTGTGTCTTTATTCGGATCACCTTTAGTTGCAAGAATGAAGAATTTCTTCAGAGTGGGATCATCTTCTTGCTGTTTTATAAACGAGTCACGAGAAATTACCGAGGGATCATCTTGGTTATGCACTTCATTATCTTCAGTAGATGAAGTTTGAGGCATATTAAGAGCCTGAGCTCTAGTGACTACAGCGTTAGCATCTGCATGTTTTGCCTTTCCCACGCGGAAATTTGTTGCGGAGTGCATTCTTTGACTCCATGAATGCGACCGATGATGAGGTCAGCGATCGGATTCGGAAGAAGACATGCGTGTACATCTCCTGTAAAGAAAGGAGTAGCAATCCTAATGATAGCAGTAGAGTATTTCTCTAATGTGCCGCCAAATGTTACACATTTGACTACTTGTCCAGTGGCACGGGAAGGATCTACGAGTGACTGCCTAACACCAATTGTGGTGCATCCAGAATCAAATAGCACAGAGACTGGATTGTTATTTACTAAACCCTTATGTAAGACAAGAGAACCTCTTCCATCATGCGCGACTGATGCAGGAAGAGCAGGAAGAGGATGGCCACAGCTTAAAGTAGACACTGTGGTTGGCTCAAATAATGTTTTGCATTGGGGGCACTGAGATGCTCTCCCAAAATCAAAAGCGGCACATGCCATATTACTAGCATCATTATTATCTTTACTCTGTTTATAGGCTTCATGGGACTCTTGTTGTGCAGAGTTTGCCTGAAAATGTGGTTTATGTCTTTTGTTTTGAGATCTACCTCGGTTATTATCACCTCTGTAGTTATTGTTACCTCTATTGTAACCCCTATTTGGGTTTGAGTCATAGTTCCCTTGGTTACCATTATCATATTCATTATAATGAGTATCTCTGTAATTATGATCTTGTTGACTCCAAGACGGATAACCCGGATAGTTTCTATAATTACTTCCTCTACGGAAATTCCTATAATTATGACCACCCCTGTGTCGCGAGCTATCAGCTCGTCTCCAGTTCTTTGAAGAAGAACCCGGGAATGATTGGTTACCTTGGTTTTGATAACTATTATGGTTACCTTTTTTATCAAATCTGTTTTGAGGTCCCTGAAATCTGTGTGAATAATTGGGATTGTATGGTGTTGCTGAAGCAACTGGCATACTCTCCTTAATCTTAGTGTTGCCAAAAGTCACGTCGGGGTGTGCAGTGACATATTGGGAACAATATTCTTCCATTTCCATTAGAGATTTGGGTTTACGCTCATGTATAAATTCAAGGAATGGTTTGTTAACACATGACATAATCTTATCTCTGAGCAACAAATCCATAAGTCCTTCATACGTTTTTTCTGTTTTGGAAAGCTCAATCCAACGATCAACTGTGAGACGTGCCTTTGCAGTGAATTCTGAGAATTCTACACCTGTCTCAGGCACCATCGTCTTAAACAAAAGGCGATAGCCTTCCTCACTTAGCTGGTATTTTTTTATCAAAGCCGCCCTAATGACATCATAATTATCCTTATCTGCTTCTCCTACAAGGCATAATCTAGTCAAAGATTCACCTTTCAAGTTTTCTGCTAATTGATTAGCGTATTGTGATTTATCCACATTATGTGTACGACAAGAACGTTCAAATCTATCCAGCCAGAATGTAATATCGTCACTGGACTGATTGAACGGTGGAACCTTAACCTTGTAAGTAGAAGGTTTACCATTACCACTAGATGCCTGATTAACATTACTCATACTTGTCAATCTCAATTTCTCTAACTCAAATTCATGTTCTCTTATTGCTTTTTTTTCTTCAGCTTCTCTGTCTAATCTTTTTTGTTCAGCATCTCTGTCTAATCTTTTTTGTTCAGTCACGTCGGGGTGTGCAGTGACATATTGGGAACAATATTCTTCCATTTCCTTTAGAGATTTGGGTTTACGCTCATGTATAAATTCAAGGAATGGTTTGTTAACACATGACATAATCTTATCTCTGAGCAACAAATCCATAAGTCCTTCATACGTTTTTTTCTGTTTTGGAAAGCTCAATCCAACGATCAACTGTGAGACGTGCCTTTGCAGTGAATTCTGAGAATTCTACACCTGTCTCAGGCACCATCGTCTTAAACAAAAGGCGATAGCCTTCCTCACTTAGCTGGTATTTTTTTATCAAAGCCGCCCTAATGACATCATAATTATCCTTATCTGCTTCTCCTACAAGGCATAATCTAGTCAAAGATTCACCTTTCAAGTTTTCTGCTAATTGATTAGCGTATTGTGATTTATCCACATTATGTGTACGACAAGAACGTTCAAATCTATCCAGCCAGAATGTAATATCGTCACTGGACTGATTGAACGGTGGAACCTTAACCTTGTAAGTAGAAGGTTTACCATTACCACTAGATGCCTGATTAACATTACTCATACTTGTCAATCTCAATTTCTCTAACTCAAATTCATGTTCTCTTATTGCTTTTTTTTCTTCAGCTTCTCTGTCCAATCTTTTTTGTTCAGCATCTCTGTCTAATCTTTTTTGTTCAGCTTCCCTGTCTAATCTTTTTTGTTCAGCATCCCTGTCTAATCTTTTTTGTTCAGCATCACTGTCTAATCTTTTTTGTTCAGCAGCAGCTTCTCTTTCTAATTTTTTTTGTTCAGCTTCAAATCTCCTTTGCTCCACCTGCATCTGCAATTTCTTTTGTTCAGCAGCAGCCTCAGCTTCTCTTTCTAATCTTTTCTCTTCAGCCATAGCTTTTCTCTCTTCTGCAGCAGCTTTTCTCTCTTCTGCAGCTAATGCTTTGTCATATTGAGCAACCGCCCATTCTTCTAATTGTTGACCAGTTTTATCAAGGGATTTCCTTGTGTAATGAAGTATTCTAATGTAGACATGATGTCTAACAATAATACTAATCACTTGAAACAATAATAATACCACAAGTTCTTAATGACTTGATTAATCAGTAAACTATCCCAATATCTGTGGGTCACAAGCCTTAATAAGGTCTTGTATAACAGTAATAATAATCAAGTACTGGTTTATACCATAATCCAAGTGCAGTGCACAGGCAATAGTGTCTTATGAAATATACCTATATAAAACATATGTCAACCAACAGAATACATAAAGTACAAATAGGACTGACAATACGAGAACGTTTGCAGAAATCAAATAAATCAAATAGGGAAATCAATGAAAATAATCACTGAATCTGCAAGGGATAACAACACAAATGACGTCACAGTATATGAATATAAATTGTGAATAGAACTGAAAGATAGAAAAGGGTAGACCAACAAATTACAAACAAATCAAAACAAAACTAAAGAACAAAGAAATATTACAAAAATAACAATAATTATAGTCTTCACAGCTAATACAAAAGCAACAGTTGTCGCAGCAAATTTTCAATCAAGAAAATTGCACCTATAGAAAACGCCCACAACGGACCCTCTATGACGTGGGATATTCTGTTGTGAGGACTCCGCCCAACCTAAACACAACCCGCTGACATAGAAACTAACATACTATACAAACAAATAACATGTAAACATAAATATATAAATTATGTGTATGACAGTATGTGTTGCGAAATAGGCTCAGTTTTACAGTAATGGCAAAGTTATTCTTATGAAAATAAACAAACTGCCACTTTATTCAATTAAACATTCTGGCCTTAAATATTAAAGTTCATATATAGAAAACAAGAAGATCCATCGATGAAAATAGGACTTCTTAGTTCAATAATACTATCTTCCTGTTAATATTGACAAGAATTGATCCAACTGTTCTGTGAAACTCTGTAATGTCTAATGTACAAATGTCAACAACGCTGACCTACATACTGCATTCACTTGACAGGTCACGTGACGAAGTGTTGACAAAGAGCAAACCAATACTGCAAGTGTGTCGTATCAGCCACAGGAAACGGTCTGGTATCGGTAATCTGTTGACTTCTGAACTTCTGCGAGGTCAAACCCAGAAAGCTGGTCCACCAGTTGATAAGGTGGATGAGACAACTGTAACAAATGCCGATATGTCCTCGTAAGGTGGATGGAAGCAGACATCAACGACTGTGTACCTTTACCACAGTTTAATTGGACGTACACACTCGACAGCACAGATAGTGACAAATCACAGGTTGGCATAATACATCATGGTACAGTGGATAAATGGTCTTGCAATGTTACATGGGCACTCATGTAGAATAATAGTATAATGGACTGTCAGTAGCCAAGCACTCAGTATTGCCCATATATATATCATCTGAGTTTACTGACAAAACACGTCAGATTATAAACAATATCCAAGATGGCTTCTAGACCTAACCTCGTCTAGCGAAGATTCCTTAACATAATGTCCAGCACAGATTTTTCCATATAATCAAATTGAACCGCTAGCAATGGGTTCTCATGTGTAGCAGTGATCTCTGGACTAATCAAGCGATAATACGGGCATCCCTTTTCTCTTCTTGAAAGTCACTAAATGTTTGGTTACAAGATGGCTTCTCTCGTGAGCTGTCACTCACGTTTGGATACAGATAATGAATCTGTCTTAAAGTTAGTCATTCATTAAATGTTTCATTGCTCTGTAGATTCTATCATGAT
This sequence comes from Oreohelix idahoensis, assembly GCA_024509875.1. Taxonomy (NCBI): domain Eukaryota; kingdom Metazoa; phylum Mollusca; class Gastropoda; order Stylommatophora; family Oreohelicidae; genus Oreohelix; species Oreohelix idahoensis. Next base: position 6,108 of record JAMPIV010022722.1, read on the forward strand.
ACAATTGACTGCATTCTACAGGATATAGTGCTGCTAGGAATCAGAGTCGTTTTCCATCTAGTTAAATGCATCCTCTCAGATGTACAAATCATACCTATCGAAAAACGGTGGCTTCGTACGAGAGTTCAAAAGAGTATCTTTTATTACCTGGGTATCAGAAATATGATTCTGCAATTCCTTGGCAATAAGAATGAACACTGGGGTAAAGCATACATGATAGGTCTAGACGACTATCACTTTCCCCATAAATATAGAGATCACTTTTTCCGGCTACAAGCCGACATAGAAAAACACAGCCCATCATCAGGGCAAAGCCAAAACACACCTCTCTAGTGACACATCCGCCGAACAGCCTTTGACCTCTCTAGAGACAAAAGAACATATAGTTCGACTTAGATATGTAAAGATATACAGATATAAGACAGACTCGTCCTACTCAGACAAACAATACACATAAATTCAGGCCATAGATATTCTGAAGCAAGAACAATCTATTACTACCCAAACAAAGAATAAATCGCAGTAAAACTGGATTCATCCGCGGAGTTCGATCGAAAGAGACGACACAACTTTCAAGGGAAGTAACTCAATAATGACTTTTCCTTAAGCACTAAAAAGTATCTATTTTGTTTACAAAATATTTGCGAACATAACAAGTATACCAATGTATAATATTGTAAGATATCAAAGACTGCACGTAACAAATGTCATCTGCAAATTCCAGATCTTCCAATGTAGAAAATGTAGTCCATCTTATTCCTCTTGGACAACCCTCCGTTGTCTGGCACATCAGCCAGTCTATGGCTGTTAAAAATAGAGTGGTTTATAAGGGACATCCCTGTCGTACTCCTGTCTTCACCTCAAAGGTTAGGTTGCTCTGCCCAACGCTACACGTAATGTTGGCATAGAGGCTTCTTATGATTGACACTATGCAGTTTGGAATTCCATAAACCCTCAGTATTTTCCATAAACTGTTCCTATGTGTACTGTCAAAAGCCTTTGTAAAATCAACGAGATTAATGTAATACTGTCTTTGCCATTCTGAGTAATGCTCTATAATGTTTTTAATGGTAAATATATGACCTATATATCTTCTGTTCTTTCTAAATCCTGCGTGTTTTTTACTAAGTTTGTGGTCTACTGCATTTGAAATTCTCTGTATAATTATCCTGCCTAGTATTTTGCTGGGAACTGAGAGAAGAGTGATTCCTCTCCAATTATTGCAGTCTGCAAGATCTCCCTTCTTGGGCAATTTGACAATTATTCCTTTGTTCCACTCTGATGGCGTTGTCCCCGTTTTCCAGACTTGTGCAAATAGTGTTCCTAATAGTTCTGCTGCTAGCTCAGGGTCTGTCTTAAATAGCTCTGCATTTAAGATATCATGGCCAGGAGCTTTTCCATTCTTTAACCCTTTGATTGCTGTGATAATTTGTGCTTTTCGTTGTATGGCTGTAATAACATCTAGATCATTTTCAGCCTCAGACACATTCAATTGTGTCTCTGGTGGTTCCTTGTTCAGAGTTTCTCTGAAATGCTCTGCCCATCTTGTTTCCTGTCCCTGTGCTGTCGTGATGAGATTTCCTTGCTTATCTCCTCCTAATGTAATATTGTTTGCACCTCGTTTTCCGCTGATGATTGTAGTTATTTTGTATACTGTGCTTTGTTCATTTCTCAGTGCTGCCTCTTCTGCCAGTCATGCAAGATCGTCTACGAAATTCCTTTTGTTGGCTTGGGTTTGGCGTTTAACTTCCTTGTCCAGCTGACTGTACTGTTTGCTGTATCGTTGCTTTAACTTAGGGAACTTCGCTTCTGTTTTCTTTCTTTTCATTTCCCTTTTCACCGTTATGGTGTTTAATGTTTCTGGTGTTATCCAGTCTTGCTTCTTCCTTTCCTGGAATCCCAAACATGATTTGCTGCTTTCCTTGTGTATTGTTGAAATGATGTTGAACTTCTGGTCTATATCATCAGTCAATGTCTTTTCCTGACTTTTGGCAAATTGATATCGCTTCTTTATATCAGCCGCAAAAGCTTTTCTGGTAAGGGAGTTCTTCAATTTGCTGATGTCAAACCTTTTCTGTGTAGTTACAGTTGGTCCAGCCGTTCTGAGTTTCACTTTCAGTTTTGCTACTACTAAATGGTGGTCATTTCCCACATCCGCACCTCTTGTTACCTTCACATCTTGTAATGCATGTCTCCATCTACCGTTAATCATAATGTAGTCTATCTGGTTTCAGTCCCGACCATTTGGTGATTCCCATGTTAATTTGTGAATTTCTTTATGTGGGTAAAGGGTTCTTCCAATGACCAGGTTATTAATGCTACAGAAACTTATTAATTTATCCACATTTTCGTTTGCTGTTCCGCTGCCACATTTCCCCATTACTCTTTCATTATACGTATTGTGTGTTCCAACTTTCGCGTTGAGGTCTCCCATTACTACGATAATATCATATCTAGGTGTTTCCATTTCTTTCTGCAGTTGTTGATAGAATTCATGCTTGACCTCTTCATCGCTGTCATTCGTTGGTGCGTAGCATTGTATTATTGTAGTGTTGGTGAATCTCCTTCTCAATCTTATTCTTATCAGTCTGTTGTTGATGGGTTTCCATTCCAGTAATGTCCTTTCTATTCCTTTCTGAAGAAAAATGACTACACCTTCATTGTGCTGTCCATCCTCTCTTCCAGAGTAAAGTACTGTTTTTCATGTTGCTGTTTTAACTTTTCCTGCCCCTGTCTATCTGTTTTCGTTTATCCCAAGAATGTGTAATCTATAGTTTCTCATTTCTGCTGTGACCTGTTTTAGTTTACCCGTCTCGTTCATTGTCCTGACATTCCAAAATCCTATTCTTGTTTCACGTTTTGCGGCCAGGACGTCCGTTTTCGTGTCAGTGGCGTCCTTTCGGCTTTCACCACTGACAGTCATACGAGCCTCAGATTCCGGATGTACGTCCCGCAGCAAAGTTTGTTCATTTGTTGTCGTTTCCGTAACTTCATCTCTCTTTACATAGACAGTTGTGTCAGCCCTATGCTAAAACCCCCAACCTGGAGGATCAGGGTGCCTGCTTTAGTCTGACCCCTGCCCCCGCAAACCTGTCCAGCTTGGTAGAACCTTCCAGTAGTAAAAGTCCAGCTGGCATAGCTCTGAGGGTAATCAGGGTACGCAAGCCGCCATACCTCGATAAGGTATTGACACCGGTGATGGCAGGTGTCATATTCTATATGTAATAAAATGGGAAATAAATTTTGATGTAGCGATCGATTGCTATCATGTCCATATGAGCTCCAAGCGATACCACTGAGGAAAAGACTATTCCAAATATTAGCGCGTCAACAATGTTTCAGTCCAACAGGAGATGTCTTACCCACGATAGATGCGTCAACGGCACAAGCCGGCGTTAGCGTGATGTCCTTTAAGGCTAAAGATACAATACAGATGTACTGGTTCGTGTGTAGGGCTGGTGTGCGTCGGATTACGATTATTGTTAACAAACTTTCACAAAAAACGAAACAGCTGAGTGGTAATACAACATATGCTATCTGAAACATGTCATAAATGAGGTATTCACAATAAGAAGTACCGTTTCCAATCATTCTGTGTATCCTACTAAATGCGAACCATGAAACCATTTACCAAGTAAAGGCGAAAAAAATGTTACAGTTTGTACGTGTTTCTTAAAGAATGTCTCTATTTTGAAAACGTTTCAAAAACTCCGTCAGAGAAGTTATGTGATTCACAAAACTAGTACACTTCCTGAGCATTGCTTCTTGTATGTCTTTAAATTTCGTATCTTGTTTTCTCTGTTGCTTGCTCTCTAAAACAAAAGATACATGTATGCATTATTTAGAGTATCCATCCAAGGTAAGAGTCTTGAGAAGACTTTGTGAGAAGCTAGTTTTCTCCGAACACATAGGGAGTAATATGAAATGGAGAGTTCCAGAGGGAACAAGCATGACACATTTGAGAAACCATGGAGGAAATAGCAAGAGAGAGATAAGAGATAAATAGAGAGTACATATAAATACGTTTGAGAGAAGCCATGGAGAAATAGCAGAGAAGTAAAAGTGATAAGGAATATCACAAGCTATGGAAAGTTGGCAAAAAGTAATTGGCGTTTCCGGAGGGAACAAATATTAGAATGACAAGGCATGGAAAGGTGGCAAAGATATAACTGAAATTTCCAGAGGGAACGAATATATATTCGGGAAATTAAGGGAAAGCCATAAATGAGACAACAAGAGATGAGACTGAGGGTTCTGGCGAGAACCAATATATGGTTCAGATGCCATAGCAAAATGGCAGAGTTATCAATACCCTTTAGCTCCCCAAGGAGCATAGGCCTTCATCAAACACATGCCACGTCTTCCTGTCCTGTGCCATCCGCTCAAGTTCTTTCCATGTTTTCTTCATCGTTTTAACCTCTGTTTCCAGCTCTCTTCTCCATGTGTTTTTTGGTCTACATCTGCCTCTCTTTCCCTGTGGATTCCAGAGCAAGGACTGCCTTGTAATGCTATCAACAGGTTTCCGCGATGTGTGTCCTATCCACTGCCAGCGTCTTCTTCTCAACTCTTGTTCCACTGGCACTTGTCTGGTTCTTGTCATCAATTCCATATTTGTGACTTTGTCACACCTTTTCAGTCCTTCTATTCTACGCAAACACCCGTTTATAAAAGTCTGTAGGTTTTTGGTTGTTGTTTTTGTTGTTCTGCATGTCTCAGAGCCATACAATAGGACTGACTTCACATTTGAGTCGAAGATTCTTATTTTTGTGTTGGACTTGATTTCTCTTGCTCTCCATATGTTTCCTGATGCAATGAAAGCTCCTCTTGCTTTTTGTATTTTTATTTTGATATCATTGTCTGTCCCTCCAACTTTGTCTATATTACTTCCAAGAAGTGTGTACGATTCTACATCTTTTAGTGGTCTTTCTTAAAGTTCAACCTTGTTATCATTTCTTGCATTTATTCTCATAATCCTTGTCTTTTCCCTGTGTATTTTCATGCCCACTTTTTGTGACCTCTCATCGAGATTTTTCATTTTCTCTTGCATCTGATTATGGTTATGGAACAGAAGAGCCAAGTCATCTGCAAAATCCAGATCATCAAGCTGTTTAGTCAGATTCCACTGGATTCCATTTCTGTTGTGTGATGTCGATGTTTTTATAACCCAATCTATTGCTAGTAAGAAAAGAAATGGAGACAAGAGGCATCCCTGTCTCCCTCCCGTTCTAATCCTAAACGGTTCTGTAAGTTGTCCTTCATGAAGAACTCTGCATGTCATGTCTTCATAGGTCTTCTTTATTAAGTTAATGATCTTCATGGGAACTCCATAATGCCACATCAATTTATAAAACGATTCTCTGTCAAATGCCTGTTCATAGTCCACGAATCAGATGTATAGCGGTGAATTTCATTCCAGACTTTGTTCAAATATTATTCTTAATGTGGCTATCTGGTCTGTACAGGATCTTTTTTGTCGAAAACCTGCTTGTTCATCTCTCAGTTTGTCTATGGACGTTTTTTAATCTCTCAAGGATGATTCTGTTTAATACATTTCCTGGCACTGATAGTAACATTATTCCTCTATAATTTGTGCATTCTTGTAAATTTTCCTTCTTAGGCAACTTGACCAGATAACTTTTCTTCCATTCTGCTGGTATTTCCTCTCTCTCCCAGAATGTGCCAAGTAGTTTGTATAATATCTCTGTAGAGGTATCAATATCTGTTTTGAAGGCCTCTGCTGAAATGCAATCTGGACCAGCTGCTTTTCCATCTTTCAGAAGCTTTATGGCTTTCTTTATCTCTTCTCTACTTGGTCGTTCACAGTTGATTTGTAGCTCCTCTTCTGCTGGCTGGATGTATGGGTGATTAGTTGGAGATGGTCTATTGAGAAGTTCCTAAAAATGTTATCTAAAGAAGCACAGAAAGCACTCATTGAATGGGAAGCTGTTGGACCCAGAATAATAACAGCTACTTTCAAAACAGCTAAAAAGAAAATTCATGTAAATGTCATCCAATGTTATGCACCAACTAATGACAAAGAAGAGTCTGTGAAAGAAGCATTTTATACTAAACTACAGGAAATTATGGATAAAGTAAAAAGAAGAGACATCACAATTTTGATGGGTGACATGAATGCAAAGATAGGTACAGTCAACACCGGATTTGAAGAAGTCATGGGAAAACATGGGCTAGGAGTAATGAATGAAAATGGAGAACTATTCGCAAACTTCTGTGCTTCAAATCAACTGGCTATAGGAGGAAGCATGTTTCCACATAAGAGAATACACAAGGCAACATGGATATCACCAGATCATAGAACAGAAAATCAGATTGATCATATATGCATAAACAAGAAGTTTAGATCATCATTGCAGGATGTAAAGGTATACAGAGGAGCAGATGTGGCATCAGATCACCATCTTCTGATAGCCAAAATAAAAATGAAACTCAAGAGATATGCAACAATGCAAAATTATAGACAACAGTATAATGTAGGACAGCTAAGAAATCAAGAAACAAGAGACAAATTTGCGGTCACAGTATCCAACAAATTCCAAGTGCTCCAACAGCTAGAAGATGTAGAGAATACAGAAGACTATTGGCAGCAGGTCAAAACTGTATGGAAGGAGACATGTGAAGAAATACTGGGGAAAAGGGAAAGACAACAAAAAGCATGGATAACAACAGAAACCATCAATAAGATAAAAGACAGAAAAAACAAGAAAGCAGAGTTAAACACAAGCAAAACCAGAAGTTCCAAAGCCAAGGCTCAAGAAGTGTACACAGAAGCAAACAAAGAAGTAAAAAGAAGTATCAAAAGAGACAAGAGGAAGTATATTGAGGAGTTGGCAAGAGAGGCAGAAGATGCTGCAGCCAAAGGAAATATGAGAGAACTGTATAGCAGTACAAAGAAGCTAACAGGGAAATACAAGCAAACAAGTTGCCTCATAAAAGACAAGAATGGGAAACTGCTCAGCAATATACAAGAGCAAATGAAGAGGTGGACAGAATATTTTGGGGACCTTCTCAATAGACCAGCTCCACAAAACCCGCCGGACATCCAGCCAGCAGAAGAAGAGCTACAAATTAACGGTGAAAGACCAACGAAGGAAGAAATAAAGAAAGCCATAAAGCTTCTAAGAGATGGAAAAGCGTCTGGACCTGATGGCATTCCAGCAGAGGCCATCAAAGCAGATATCGACACGGCTACAGAGATGTTATATAAATTACTTGGTAAAGTCTGGGAAAAGGAAGAGATACCATCAGAATGGAAGGAAGGATATCTGGTTAAGTTGCCTAAGAAGGGAAATTTACAAGAGTGCACAAATTATAGAGGAATAATGTTACTATCAGTGCCAGAAAAGTATTAAACAGGATTATCCTTGAGAGATTAAAAAAGTCCATAGACAAGAAACTGAGAGATGAACAAGCAGGTTTTCGACAAAACAGATCATGTACAGACCAGATAGCCACTTTGAGAATAATAGTTGAACAAAGTCTGGAATGGAATTCACCACTATACATCGGATTTGTGGACTACGAAAAGGCATTTGACAGTGTAGACAGAGAATCACTTTGGAAATTGTTGAGGCATTATGGAGTTCCCCTGAAGATCATTAATTTAATAAAGAAAACATATGAAGACATGACATGCAGAGTTCTTCACGAAGGACAGCTTACAAAACCGTTTGGGATAAGAACAGGAGTGCGACAGGGATGCCTCTTGTCTCCATTTCTTTTCTTGCTGGCAATAGATTGGGTTATGAGATCATCGGCAACACACAACAGAAATGGAATCCAGTGGACTCTGACTAAGCAGTTGGATGATCTGGATTTTGCTGATGACTTGGCTCTTCTGTCCCATAGCCGTAATCAGATGCAGGACAAATTGAAAACACTTGATGAGAGGTCACAGCAATTGGGTCTGAAAATACACAGGGAAAAGACAAAAATAATGCGAATAAATGCAGGTAATGATAACAGGGTTGAACTTGAAGAAACACCAATACAAGATGTAGAATCATACACATATCTTGGCAGTAATATAGACAAAGTTGGAGGGACAGACAGCGATATCAAAATAAGAATACAAAAGGCAAGAGGAGCTTTCATTGCATTGGGAAATATATGGAGATCAAGAGAAATAGGATCCAACACGAAAATAAGAATCTTCAACTCAAATGTGAAGTCAGTCCTATTGTATGGCTCAGAGACATGGAGAACAACAAAGACAACAACCAAAAAGCTACAGACTTTCATAAATGGGTGCTTGCGTAGAATAGAGGGATTAAAATGGTATGACAAGGTTACCAACGTGGAACTGATGACAAGAACTAGACAAGTGCCAGTGGAACAAGAAATGAGAAGAAGACGATGGCGATGGATAGGACACACACTGAGAAAACCTGTTGATAGCATTACAAGGCAGTCCTTGTTCTGGAACCCCCAGGGCAAGAGAGGCAGAGGAAGACCAAGAAGTACATGGAGAAGAGAGTTGGAAACAGAGGTGAAAATGATGAGGAGAACATGGAAAGAACTTGAGATGATGGCACGTGACAGGAGGACTTGGCATGTGTTTGTTGAAGGCCTATGCTCCTGTGGGAGTGGAGGGTTATGAATGAATGAATCTCTTTATTTGTTCTTGTACATTACTCAGCAATTTTACATTCTTATCTTTTATAATGTCATTTGCTTGCTTACATTTCCCTGTTAGCTTCTTTGTGTTGTTGTACAGGTACTGTTACAGCTGTGTATTACTGAAACACCTTCTACAGGCGGGATGGCTGGACAAAGGTAATATATAGTTTCGCTGATGAATGGCGATCAGCATAGGTCGGGCTTACGGAAGGCCGATAGGTGTGTGACTATGTAAATCATAACATACGCGAATGTAAAAGGGTTCAGGCATACTTGAACAGACTGGAGCCACACACCACAACAAACATAGGAGTCAGGAACGTTGAAACTCCTGATAACGTTATACACTGTTTATTCACTACACAGTCACGTAGACATCACAGTAATATAGTTCACATCAAGTCATAGAGTATCGACAGTTCATAATATGCGCATACAGAATCAACAGTACATTAACAAGTCATAATATCCAAGGCTTTGAATCAATATGAATATAATCTCTCAATCTTCAAGTGAATACACAGTACATTAACAAGCCATAATATCCAAGGCTTTGAATCAATATGAATATAATCTCTCAATCTTCAAGTGAATACACAGTACATTAACAAGCCATAATATCCAAGGCTTTGAATCAATATGAATGTAATCTCTCAATCTTCAAGTGAATACACAGTACATTCTGGAATTATCAAATATTCCTTTCACAAAAATATATTCTGGAACACACTAGCGAAATGGATCACGTCCATTCCCAAGCTCTGCCAGAAAACGTACTGTCACGAAATAAATGCTGCTCAAAACAGCTCAATAAGAATTCGTTCAAGCGCGAACTCGCAGCTTGAGATGTGAGCTGAATTCCTCCGCCTTCTCCCCCTCTTCCCCCCCCCCCCCAACCAATTCATAGAACATTCGACCAGTTTTTTAAATCCTATCTTTAAACAAAGTAACAACTAGTCAGGTAACAGTTTAAACATTACTCCGCATACAGCCCCCGACTAAACAATTCTCTCATCACGCAGAGCGTGTTTACTAGCGTGTACAAAAATCTGACCCGTACATTCCAGTCTTTAACACTTAACTCCCCTTTATTAACATATGAGTTAACAGGTACCTATGTTACCGTTGTTGTTTGGGGTGCTGTGTGTTGGTGCTGCTAACTGGCACAGCTGACAATGTTGATGTCAGAAATGTCGGGCTTACTGGTAGTGGCCGACAGTTGTTTTATATTTGAGCGAATTTCTAGGGTCCGTTAGATTTGTTTAACTGGATGCAACCAACACAACAGTAATGTCAGTGTCATAAGATGGACCAACTGGTAAGACAAGTAAGCTGGAACCATGTAGCACATCAATCACAGTTTATTGAAGACAGGAACATCGACGTCATAGACAGTAAATCATCAAAGGTTATAATGGCAGACATATGCACGTTGATACAAATAATCTATATCGAATTTGACCGGACACACTAACCCCCGTCATCTCAAGGACGGGAGAAGCTCTGCGGTGACGAGTTCTTATATTCCTAGTTGTTTCATTACGAAGATTTGAATAATATATAGAATGTCTTCCATGATGGTACAAAGTATTACCATTCATACAACGCTCAGCAAAGAACCCTGGACACACTAGCGGCACGCCATAACCAACCCTGCCAGATAACGTTTTTTTTTTCCGCGATTATAGTTTTTCTCGTTTCAACCCAGTACATTTTCACTGAAGCGCGAACTAAAGGATTGACATGTGAGATCAGCTCACCTATTTGTCTCAGCTCACCTATTTGTCTCCCCAACTTCGTGATTCACTTATCGTGTCTATTTAAACTTTTTCTTTTAAAAAAACATACCCAGTTGCGCTATTTTGTTCAAATATAGTGCACGAAGGCACGCAAATAATTACACATCTCATAACTTTAGATGTGCTCACAAGCGTGTCTGTAAAAAAAAACTAGACCCGCACGTGAGAATCCCAAACACTTAACTCCAACGCGAAAAAGGACTTAACACCCTCATATATCCTTTGGCTGCAGCTTCCTCTGCTTCTCTTGCCAAATCATCAATGTATTTCATATTGTCTCTTTTAAAGTTATATGAGAAATAAATAAAAAGAAGGAGAAAAGATGTAGAGACATTGAAGTATAGAGAGTATAGAAAGTATAGAAGAGAAGGTTCCAGAGAGGGAAACTTACGTGGAATACAAAATAGGGAGAGATAAATAAAGTATATGAGAAGGAGACAAAAGAGATGAAGAAAGGAGGAAGAAACGGGAGACGACTTTAAAAGGGATGAGACTAGGAAGGAGTCTAGGCATACACACATTATAGCGGACGGTGGAGAAAGTGACCGCCCAATGTGGAAAGGTACGCACCAGATAGGGACAAAACGTATATAGGTAGCGTTCGGAAATGTATAAAGTATTTCGAGTATGTACCGCGGATTAAAGTAAAAAAAAGATATAGAGGGATTAGAGGGAGGATAGAAAAATGATGATAGTGACCATGATAGTAGAATTGTTCACGCCTGTAAATTTATGTATATAAATAGTTACAGTGAGTTACATGAATATAAATAGGAATAAATGGAGAAGGTATGATGTTGACTCTAAATATGGGGTTTTGCAGGAAACAGTGCCATGAAGAAGATGGAGAAAAGAGATGAATGATGGGACATGTGGAAGAAGTCCACAATAAGAGTTTCACACTATTGAAAATTGTGTGAGTAATAAAATGAGTTTATGTATGACTGTTTCGAATGGAATAAATGTAGAGGATCATGCTGGATACGCGAATCATTGCAGGTTTTCATACAGGACATTATGGTTAGCATATACAACAAAAGCCGGCAGGTGAACAGGTCCACGGGAAAACATGGTTGACATTTATTGTACGTTCATCATAAGGAGACATCCATCAAGATATATACATGGTATAGTATATGGCAGGAACACATGTAAATGCGATAACCAGTTACGTCAGTCAATAACGAACCTCAATCAATATGCCTTCTTCATCTCCATTGTTAATAGTAGAGTAAATATATATAGAGAGATTTCCTTAAATCTGTTATCAATCCTGGCCGTTTACTAGTAGGTATGGCAATATTCCCGGTACCCAAGTAATGTAGCGGAAAAACTGATGATGGCGACCTAAACTCAGTTACCTCAATATCTTTTAGATACTCCTTACGAAAATATAAAAAGGGGTTGTGCAAGACTTCTCAATAAGTTTCCTTCCCCATCTGGGGCGGCCTTCAAAAAATCCATTTAATGCCCCAGTTAGAAACCCACACTCTTCATACAAATCCTGGAGCTTAGAAGAAAACACGTCCACCTCAAACCAGTGAACGAATACGAACCAGCCCAAATAATTAACACTTCGAACCCACGACATGTGACAAACTACGTCACTATTGACTGTCGCTCACCACGGGTGCACGCTTCGGGCAAAAAGTAGTTTGTCTACAGGCGAACACAAATCCTCAAATAAAATGGACATGTGCTAGCGTGCAGTAACATGATACAACATATTACCCCAAATCTATCCTTAACATCTCACCCCCTTTGCGGTGTAAAAAACAACACAAATTGATTATTTTTCTCAATTCAAATATTTCCTATCTAGAAATATCGGCCAAAATTGATCATATTAAGCCATATAAAAAAAACTTAGTCGCAGTCAGTCTGCATATAATGTAACTTATTATTAAGTTATTGTTAATTTGTCATCAGTCATAAGCAGTCATATGTCAATAAGTAACAAGTCATATATAGTCGATCTTCCATGATGTAACAAAAAATACATAAATGTATTGTGGTAGGGTGGGCGAGATGATGATGATGATGATGATGATTATATTGTGATATGTTTGATCACTCTCTTTTCACACTCGCACCGAACCGAACAACAATAAAACTCTTGATTCTAGAGGCAGGGGCTGTATTTATTTTTACAACCCATTCAGTGACTAAGAGCACACTGAAGCAAATATTAAACAAATAAACCAACGAACATAACAAAACACCCAACAGTGCTCGATTGCTAGTGAGCTCAAGGCATTTACAGCTTGGCTCTGTGTGTCTTACTTCGTCTCTTCTCTCTGGGCGGCTGATACTAGGAAAGATCGCTGCTGGCTCGCTATTTTTTTTATAAGCCCAGGTCGAACCACTCAATTTACTGCGCGCTAGGCGTTTGATTTGGCCGCATACATAACACTCACTATATTTACTTTAGAAGGGCCGACAACACAAATATACAGAACTATTTCTAGAGCAAAAATACAATTCTACACCACAACTTAATTTTTAAGGCATTATTATGGCCTTTTCATCACTCTTGAAGACTTTTTACATACGAGCGTGCTGCGCGCACTTCTAAAATATGGGCGATAAATGTGCCACTCACAATGAAGGGGGAAGCTGGGGTGTCTTCCCGTGAAGGGGTAAGCCGGGTGTCTTTCCGGCCCTATCACATATCCCCCTCCTGATTTTGTTGTCGTCCCGACAACATCACTACCTCTGGGGCTTCAATTGTAATCTCCCAGATCGTTGGTGCTGCGCCTGATTATTTCTCAGCGGCGATGTTTTGGGCTCAGATTCTGTATTCGGTACAACCCGGCTGGGGACTCTCTTGGTCGTCATGCCCCCAGTTGTACGTTGTCGGGCTGTCAGCCGCTGTAGTCTTGAAGACCCGCTAACCGGTGCCGCGTCGCTGCCTGTCCATGACATCTGCTTGTCAGTGCTTGCAGCTGTCAACTTTGAAGGGAGATCGCTCTTGACTTGTTTTCCACTCATTTTGTGTGGACGGTGGCTTACGTTCCCCACAATCTGCCTTTGATGAGTCTCTTCTGCTGAACCTTGATTTGCACTCCCTCCTATCTGCTTAGGACGGGTTTCCTCCCCTAGACAACGGCCAATTCTCTCGGCGCCGTTAGTGTGACAGTTGTCGTGGCCATCTCTTGGCTTTCGCCCTAAAGGCAACCTGGTTGTGACAGTCCGTCTAGGGAAAGAGCTCCTTGAGGGACAGGCGGCTATAAAATGTTCAGTTGACTTGCAATGAAAACATCTCTTCGAAAGCGGGCCTTGAGGGCACTTGGCTGCCATGTGGTCTGACAGGTCTCCACAATTGTAGCATCTTTTCTTTCTGGGCTTCCTCTGTGCCATGGGTCGCCCCCTGCTGCCCTTACACTCTTGACCGCCAATGCCGCATACATAAATTGCTTCCATGCCCTGGACCGATGGTTTGCTGTCAAACTCTACTCGTTCATTCTTCGCCAGACTCCGGAATCCCTTTCTGTAGATCTTGGTCTGATGTACGAATACATCAATACCTCCATCCTCTGGTGTGATGAACCCCCATCCCCTGTGGACACTATACCACTTGCACATCCCTTTTCGCCTTGTCGGTGCAACTGCGTTTGTTGGTACTGTCAGCTCACTGCTTTCGTTAACAACAGCTTGACTCTAACATACCAGAACACGCACCCCCTCGTCGTGCTTTGGCTGTTTCCGCGGTTGGCCTGGTTCTTTCTCTCTTTGCACCTCCTCCTGTACTGGCAAACTGGTCTCTAACATCTGTGCTATCTGGGACTTTAAGAGGGATAATTCTGCTCTGAGTGCCTCCTTCTCCTTCTGAACTTCTGCACTTGCTATCTGAACCAGTGTCTCAGGCTTTTTACTTTCACCATAAACAGCATATTCCCAAGGGAAATTCCTGGTCATCTCACTGACTAGTGGTTGCTCGCTGTAGGCTTCTTTGACAATTTCCAGTAACTTCTCAGGGCTGGCCTTGGTTCCACCACGTATTCGTAATTCTCTAGATACCCATGGTGTAACGTTGTTCCAGATCATGTCTAACTTGTCTTCTGCCCAAAAAGGCGCCACCTTCCACGCGGCTTCCACATCTTCCACAAACTCTTGCCAAGTGGGACTCCCCTCTCCACTAAATAACCTTATCTCTGGCACCTTCACGTACACTACCTTCACATGCGCATTGGTCGAAGCCATCTTGATGCAAGACTGCACTGCTGGGTGTTTACAATATTTGTTCGTTTGCTGTCTGCTCAGTGTCACTGTCTGCCTGATCCTGTCGACGACGCCAATTGTGGTAGGGTGGGCGAGATGATGATGATGATTAGATTGTGATATGTTTGATCACTCTCTTTTCACACCCGCCTAGACCCGAACAACAATAAAACTCTCGATTCTAGAGGCAGGGGCTGTATTTATTTTTACAACCCATTTAGTGACTAAGAGCACACTGAAGCAAATATTAAACAAATAAACCAACTATTGATGTATTCGTACATCAGACCAAGATCTACAGAAAGGGATTCCGGAGTCTGGCAAAGAATGAACGAGTAGAGTTTTACAGCAAACCATCGGTCCAGGGCATGGAAGCAATTTATGTATGCGGCATTGGCGGTCAAGAGTGTAAGGGCAGCAGGGGGCGACCCATGGCACAGAGGAAGCCCAGAAAGATAAGATGCTACAATTGTGGAGACCTGTCAGACCACATGGCAGCCAAGTGCCCTCAAGGCCCGCTTCCGAAAAGATGTTTTCATTGCAAGTCAACTGAACATTTTATAGCCGCCTGTCCCTCAAGGAGCTCTTTCCCTAGACATACTGTCACAACCAGGTTGCCTTTAGGGCGCAAGCCAAGAGATGGCCACGACAACTGTCACATTAAGGGCGCCGAGAGAATTGGCCGTTGTCTAGGGGAGGAAACCCGTCCTAAGCAGATAGGAGGGAGTGCAAATCAAGGTTCAGCAGAGGAAACTCATCAAAGGCAGATTGTGGGGAACGTAAGCCACCGTCCACACAAAATGAGTGGAAAACAAGTCAAGAGCGATCTCCCTTCAAAGTCGACAGCTGCACGCACTAACAAGCAGATGTCACGGGCAGGCAGTGACGCGGCACAGGTGAGCGAGCCTTCAAGACCACAGCGGCTGACAGCCCGACAACGTACAACTGGGGGCATGACGACCAAGAGAGTCCCCAGCCGGGTTGTACCGAATACAGAATCTGAGCCCAAAACATCGCCGCTGAGAAATAATCAGGCGCAGCACCAACGATCTGGGAGATTACAATTGAAGCCCCAGAGATAGTGATGTTGTCGGGACGACAACAAAATCAGGAGGGGGATATGTGATAGGGCCGGAAAGACACCCGGCTTACCCCTTCACGGGAAGACACCCCAGCTTCCCCCTTCATTGTGAGTGGCACATTTATCGCCCATATTTTAGAAGTGCGCGCAGCACGCTCGTATGTAAAAAGTCTTCAAGATTGATGAAAAGGCCATTATAATGCCTTAAAAATTAAGTTGTGGTGTAGAATTGTGTTTTTGCTCTAGAAATAGTATGGTCACTGTGAGTTAACAGTAAACACATCAAAGAAATATCATGCAAATATGAAAATGGTATTAGATATGTATTTTAAAAAACCCAAATCAAAAATTCAAAAATGCATGAATAATAAAAAAAAAAGATTAGAAGGTTATATCTCCAACTAACAATGCTGTCAAAAGTCCTAAAATTAAGCTTAAACGCAATTTACACATGACAAGAATCAAATAAAATATTAAGCAATGCTATATGACATTAATGCAGCTAAAGTACATAAATATCTCATAGAATGGAAACAATGAGGACAAGAACGCAAGTATAAACAATTAACACAATTATCCCATTACTTAATTATTCTGCTCTAAGTAACTTGTGTACGTGTGGTAAAGTGGGATGATATAAATATTTATAGGGACTTAGTGTACTGACTGAGATCAGCTGTGAAGGTATCTGTATCTAATATGTGTAGTGTTTTACAGATAACCTTACTTACTGCCACATATTTATATCTCAGTCAGAATTATTCTGGAATATTGTGTTGGCAACGTTATATGTCTAGGGTTATGCAAATGATGAAGTGTAAGTCACCACAACAACAAACAGATAAACAATTTAATTATTCCACCACACTTGACAACACTGTGACACTCACAAACAGTCAACACTCTAGAAGACTATCTTAAAAGATTCAATGATAAATTTCAGATATATACAGATGTATTGATTTTTTCTACAATAGTGATCCTGATTCAACTACACAGTGAACCAGGCAATATTATAACATGTAATTACAAATATTATGTACACAGATATAAATGTGGTCTTTGCATTGACATACAATATTAGTAATCTATGTGTGTGAGTTGTGATGTGGTAATATGAGGTAATACTGGTTTTGTTCTTCAAGATAGATTCTTATTAGACATCATGACTGCATGTGTTTGTTTCTGTTGGAACTAGTATTGGAGATGTTCTCAGTTCCTGTCATTAAAACAATTAATTACCCCTCTTTAATTAATACAATTCATTTTAAGAGGAGGTGGTACAAATTGTTGAGCTTTGTTGGCCACGAAGGGCTTAACTTTCGTGATGGCGGCAGGCAAAGACTCCTCTGCTAGACTTCTTCACTGGTTCTGAAGACACCTCACTGGTTCTGAAGACACCTCACTGGTTACTACAGGGACCAAAGAGTATGTTGTAGCCTCTGGATTCAGCAAATGCTCAGACCAGGTGCGGCTTCAATAACTAGGACCACAGTCCCACAATTCAAGGAAATAAACACAGATACGTTGACTAGCAATGAATGTAGGCACAAATACTGGCACAAATTCCCATCTGCTTATGTTCCAGGCTTTTATTTAGCAAAAATATGAGCTGGCTTCAACGCACTGTTGCTTTATCAAGCTTATTTGAACTAGTGGTCTCGAACTAACGTTATCAATTAACTATATTAACAGACCTAACCAATCAGGCCATTTCTACCCCATCGTTTGAAAAAAAGTACTCTTACTTCCGTCTCCCTTGACAACAAAAGATAGCATTTATAGTCCGACTAATCGTGTTTAGCCTTACATATCATTCCCTCCAATCAATTCAAATGTAACTTGTGGCCTATTTCCGTACAATGGTGGTCTAAAATTCTGCCACTGAGCGACTCCGAGTTTTTAGGTTGTCTGACACCCTCATTATTTTCTTTTGCCTATAATTTATTAATTCCTGGACTATTTGCGTAACACTTAACATATTCTGTGTCAGCAAGCCCTAAGGAATCCAAATATCTCAATTTAAGGGAGCTAGGTGGCTGCGTTCAAAATGTGCATTTTCTACCACCTCCTGTTCACTTCAATCCCCATGTGGTGTCTGGGTACTGTCATGTTTTCAAACGTAAATCCATCTAATGTCATCTTTCCTAATAAGCGTTTTTCAGGTTTTTTAAAACCTAACTCTGGGAAGGGTAGTGTTTTTATCCCTGTCCGTCTGAAATAAAGTTAGTGCATGTGGCCTTGCACGCGTGTTAGGGGTGGCATTAATATAGCGAGACGCGTGTTTAGTGTTGCTTGCGTTGCTGCCTTCAGCCCTCCCTTCTTTCCATCTTAGTCCATCTGTTCATTCGTTTTGGTAACGTAGTGTAATTAATGTTAGGATTAATTTAGGTCATTAATCACTTGCGTATCTCAAGGTTTTTCTTAGAACTGCAGTACACGTTTTATTGGGTTGTGGAAACGCATGTATTTATGCAGTGGCTTATATTTAACGTGGAAACGTTACAATTTGCAGACGAAGCATAAAACAAAGGGGATTTCGAGTACTGTCATTGTGACAGCACTGTTCTTTACCATTCTTCTTCCTTTTATAGAATTTATTTGTTAGGCTTTACATTTACTTTTTAATTTATATATGTGGATTAGAATTTCTCACGACAAATCCTCCCCTCTTAAAACAGACGTTATATGTCAGTCTATAATTCTATATACACATAGAGAAATTTATTATTATTTCTGGGGCTTACGGTGATTCTCATAACACGGATGGCGGCTTAAAAAATCCGCTCCCAGATTTGTTTTTCCACTTATATACTCTATGCTAAACTCAAATGGCTGTAGCAATAATGACCAACGGAGTAATCTAGTGTTCTCATGCCTAGCTTGTGCTAGAAACGACAAGGGTTTGTGATCCGTTTGCAACTTAAATGCCTTCCCATACAGATAAATATTGAATTTCTTTATCGCCCATATTACTGCAAGACATTCTTTTTCGCTAGTTGAGTAGTTGGTTTCAGCTTTATTCACCTTTCTGCTAGCATATGCCACTGGGCTTAATTCCCCATCCAATGCATCTGATTTCTGTAGCAGAGTTGCACCTAACCCAATATTACTGGCATCAGTCCTTACTACAAATTCCTGACTTAAGTCAGGTAGTTTCAAAATAGGTTTACTTGTGAGCTTTTCCTTCAATTCTTGGTAAGCCATTTCACATTGTGGTGTCCATGTAATTCGATCTGGGTGTCCTTTACGTGTCAAATCCGTTAACGGTGCACATATGGAATTAAAGTTTTTGATATACTTTTGGTAAAAACCACATAATGAGACAAAGGATCTCACGTCTTTCTTGGTTTGTGGTCTCGGGGCTTTCTTTAGTTTTTCTAAATTTTTTTGGGTCAGGGGTCATGTTTCCCTGATAAACTGTGTGTCCCAAAAATTCCAATTCTTTACATCCAACGCAACATTTGGTTGGTCGGGCTGTTAAATTCGCTTCCCTAAGTCGATTAAACAGCATGTTCAGAGAGTCAATGTGTTCCTCAAAGGTTTCTGTTGCTATAAGGATATCATCCATGAAATTTGTAATGCATGGGTTATTCAGAGGGTCCAATAATTTTCTCATCATTCTAGAGAAGACACTAGGTGCATTCTTCAATCCAAATGGCAATCTGTTAAACTCATAGTGTCCTTCTGATGTACTTAAAGCTAGATATGGTCTAACCTCAGGCTTTACTGGAATTTGATAGTATCCTTTACTCAAATCCACCTTTGAGAAATACTTAGCTTTATTTAGTCTGGCAAACAACTGATTTGTATCCGGCAATGGATCCACTTGTCCTTCTGTAATAGCATTCAGTCTTCTGTAATCTATACAGAGTCTATGTTCTCCAGAGGGTTTCCTTAAAAGTACAGCACTGGAACTATACGAAGATTCACTGTGTGAAATAATTCCTTCCTTCAACAAATAGTCTATCTCTTCCTTCAAAGCTTTTTCCTTAGCAAAAGGAATCGAATAAGGCTTCATACAGACAGGTGTGGGGTCTATCAGTTTCATATCATATTCCAATAAGTTTGTATGCCCCGGTCGATCTGTTAACACCTCTGTATGATTATCTAGAACCTGTTGCACTCTCTCCTTCTGATTTTTCGTTAAATGCGTACTGATTTTCACCTGTGCCGCTGTCTCACAGGGGTGTAATGGATATTCAAATGATGAAAGTGGTTCCTTCTTCATCTCCATTGCAATGGACAAGGTTAGCAAGTGTGTCTCTTCCTGATGTTCTCTTTCCAAATATTTCTTCAGGAGATTCACATGATAGATTTTTTCTTTCCCCTTCTTATCTATCTTATAATTGGTTCTAGACACCTTCTCTAGAACTGTATATGGACCTTGCCATCCAATCTGTAACTTATTCTGACTACCGGGCAAAAGAAGCAGTACCTTCTCTCCCACAGCCAAATCTCTGTCTTTTGCCTTCCTGTTATAATAAGCAGCATGTTTCTTCCTGGCTTGTTTCAAATTTTCATTGGCAAGTTTCCAGCCAGTTTTTAAACGAGTGGTCAGCTCATTTACATATTGGTATGAGGATGTAATATTTTCCTCTGCTTTTTCATCCGTCCACGTTCTTAACAGTGCTTCAAGTGGACCTTTTATTTTGTGGACCTATTTGTCCATGCACCGGTATGGTCTCTTCCACTGGAAGCGCTATAGTGATGATTTTTCTTCCCTGAATTATCATGCACAAAACGACCGCTACCAATTTTCCTCTTGGGGCTTTCTCCCCACTTAAAATTCTTGATGAGAGATTTCCTCTCTCCATCTCCTTCCTCCAGTTTGTTTAAGTCCGATTGAGGGATTTTCGGCTTATCCTGGGGTAAGACATCTTTTTGCACTCTCCGCATAGTGGCCATTGTAAAACAGTTAAGTGAAGCTTGTCCGTGAAAAGGGGCTTCCCATTCCATTTGGTCCACTTTATCAAATTTATTTCTCTTCTTATCTTCAGGCCTACTTTTGCCCCTTGGCGTGTCCAGGTCCTGATCAATGTTCCCACTTGTGGGTGTTCCCTCATGTGCTATGCTACACCTTTCTACAAAATTCTCAATGTCCCATCTTGCCTTGGGCCAATAATAATTGTGAGCCACCTTTTGGATGATGGTACCTATTTTCTCATGGTCCCCATCTGGTTTCACATGTAGGCTCCTTATTAATTCTGCCCTATATCTTTAGGAAGTACCAGCTGTCCCTGACCTTTGGATCTAGCTCCAGTCTTCCTATACATCAACTTGTTTTTCATGTAAAAATCTCCCTTGCCTGGAGTTGTATGACAAGTTGACAATTTCCTGAAACAAGGCTTGAGGGTCTTATCCCCAGCCTGTGCCTTCCTCAACTCTTCTGGAGTGGTATTTAACAGAATATCCTCCTCCTGTCTTGAGGTCGACCTGACCTGAAGGGTGGCCATATACACAGGTTTCCTTCTACAACGGTCAGTGTCATGATTGTCCATCTTACAATTTTTACACCACCTTTTTCCTTGGTTGTAAGATTTTCTTTCATCATATTTCCTTTCATCGAATTGTGGGTTTTTATTTTTATTGTCATACCGTGGCCTATCAAATTGGTGCTTACCTTTGTTATGATCCCTAGGATCAAATTTATTAAAGTTCTGTGGTGCCCTAAAATTTTCCACCTGTTTCTTTTTATTACCTGATACTTCTGCTTGAGCCGCCTGATACCTTTCTGCAACAGTTAGCAACTCACCCAGTCTCTCTGCACCTTGTTCCATGAGAAACTTTCTCAGGTCTGGAGCCATGGACTCTCTTAATTGTTCTATAAGGACCATTTCCTTAAGATCTTGGGTTTTCCCCAGAGAAGTCCATTTCTCCAAGTATGTCTCTATCCGTGCAGAGAACTGGTGATAGGTTTCACCTGACAGTAGTTTAGCATTCCTAAATTTTTTTCTGTAAAATTCTGCGTTCTTTTCATATCTTAACAAAAGAGCCTGCTTTAGCATGTCATAATTTTCCTGATCATCTCTGTGCATTTTGGCAAAAACTTCATAAGCTGCCCCACGAAGTCCTTGAGATAACTTTAAGCTCCACCTTTCTCTCTCTAACCCATATGTGGTAGCTAATAATTCGTATCTATTTATATAGCTCTCAATATCATCGTCTTTCTCAACAAAATGATCTAAATGAAAGTTCATAGCTGAGGTTGAGGCTCCCTGAGTAGCAGTAGCATCAGAGGCAAAGGGACTGGCACCATTTTCAGGAGCATGGCCCTGAAACTCAAACTCCCTTAGTCGTAGCTCATGTTCCCTTTGTAATCTCTTCTCCTCCTTTTCTGTTTCCCTCTCTGCAGCTAATCTTCTTTCCTCGGCTTCCCTTTCTGCAGGTAATCTCTTCTCTTCCCTTTCTGCCTTTTGTTCTTCTAATTGGAGCCTCTTAATCTCCCTATCAGCCTCCAATGCTTTAGCCTCTTTGTCAGCCTCAATCTGCAACCTCTTAATTTCTATTTCAGCCTCTAACCTTCTTTCGGCCTCAAACCTTCTTTCTTCGCGTTCAATAAATGTGTCACATTCAGTAGTGACACAGGTAATCATAACTTGCCCATCTAATCCCAACTCTTTTGCAGTCTGTACAGCTTCAGATCGAAATTTGGCCAGGTCCGCCATTTTATATCAGGTAATTAAATAAAATATCTAACTAAACAATATAATCTGTAATTATATATCCAATAGACAAAACAGGCACCAAAAGCTCAACCTTATTTAATTCCACCCAAGGATACCTTTTAACTTTTTATATTCCCTGAAGTGAATTACACCCAATATTTATACTAGTAAAGGATTCAATATCCCGGACCGGACCCCAATATATGTGGTAAAGTGGGATGATATAAATATTTATAGGGACTTAGTGTACTGACTGAGATCAGCTGTGAAGGTATCTGTATCTAATATGTGTAGTGTTTTACAGATAACCTTACTTACTGCCACATATTTATATCTCAGTCAGAATTATTCTGGAATATTGTGTTGGCAACGTTATATGTCTAGGGTTATGCAAATGATGAAGTGTAAGTCACCACAACAACAAACAGATAAACAATTTAATTATTCCACCACACTTGACAACAGTGTGACACTCACAAACAGTCAACACTCTAGAAGACTATCTTAAAAGATTCAATGATAAATTTCAGATATATACAGATGTATTGATTTTTTCTACAATAGTGATCCTGATTCAACTACACAGTGAACCAGGCAATATTATAACATGTAATTACAAATATTATGTACACAGATATAAATGTGGTCTTTGCATTGACATACAATATTAGTAATCTATGTGTGTGAGTTGTGATGTGGTAATATGAGGTAATACTGGTTTTGTTCTTCAAGATAGATTCTTATTAGACATCATGACTGCATGTGTTTGTTTCTGTTGGAACTAGTATTGGAGATGTTCTCAGTTCCTGTCATTAAAACAATTAATTACCCCTCTTTAATTAATACAATTCATTTTAAGAGGAGGTGGTACAAATTGTTGAGCTCTGTTGGCCACGAAGGGCTTAACTTTCGTGATGGCGGCAGGCAAAGACTCCACTGCTAGACTTCTTCACTGGTTCTGAAGACACCTCACTGGTTCTGAAGACACCTCACTGGTTACTACAGGGACCAAAGAGTATGTTGTAGCCTCTGGATTCAGCAAATGCTCAGACCAGGTGCGGCTTCAATAACTAGGACCACAGTCCCACAATTCAAGGAAATAAACACAGATACGTTGACTAGCAATGAATGTAGGCACAAATACTGGCACAAATTCCCATCTGCTTATGTTCCAGGCTTTTATTTAGCAAAAATATGAGCTGGCTTCAACGCACTGTTGCTTTATCAAGCTTATTTGAACTAGTGGTCTCGAACTAACGCTATCAATTAACTATATTAACAGACCTAACCAATCAGGCCATTTCTACCCCATCGTTTGAAAAAAAGTACTCTTACTTCCGTCTCCCTTAACAACAAAAGATAGCATTTATAGTCCGACTAATCGTGTTTAGCCTTACATATCATTCCCTCCAATCAATTCAAATGTAACTTGTGGCCTATTTCCGTACAATGGTGGTCTAAAATTCTGCCACTGAGCGACTCCGAGTTTTTAGGTTGTCTGACACCCTCATTATTTTCTTTTGACTATAATTTATTAATTCCTGGACTATTTGCGTAACACTTAACATATTCTGTGTCAGCAAGCCCTAAGGAATCCAAATATCTCAGTCTAAGGGAGCTAGGTGGCTGCGTTCAAAATGTGCATTTTCTACCACCTCCTGTTCACTTCAATCCCCATGTGGTGTCTGGGTACTGTCATGTTTTCAAACGTAAATCCATCTAATGTCATCTTTCCTAATAAGCGTTTTTCAGGTTTTTTAAAACCTAACTCTGGGAAGGGTAGTGTTTTTATCACTGTCCGTCTGAAATAAAGTTAGTGCATGTGGCCTTGCACGCGTGTTAGGGGTGGCATTAATATAGCGAGACGCGTGTTTAGTATTGCTTGCGTTGCTGCCTTCAGCCCTCCCTTCTTTCCATCTTAGTCCATCTGTTCGTTCGTTTTGGTAACGTAGTATAATTAATGTTAGGATTAATTAAGGTCATTAATCACTTGCGTATCTCAAGGTTTTTCTTAGAACTGCAGTACACGTTTTACTGGGTTGTGGAAACGCATGTATTTATGCAGTGGCTTATATTTAACGTGGAAACGTTACAATTTGCAGACGAAGCATAAAACAAAGGGGATTTCGAGTACTGTCATTGTGACAGCACTGTTCTTTACCATTCTTCTTCCTTTTATAGAATTTATTTGTTAGGCTTTACATTTACTTTTTAATTTATATATGTGGATTAGAATTTCTCACGACAGTACGTTGTGGCAAGACAAGTAATTTCCAAAACAACTTTGCAATAATTTAATTATACTCCAAACTATCCGTGTCAGGACTAGATTTCTAGCGTTAATATAGCCATCTTAATTAAAGCGAACGTATGTTCTAGAATAATAACATGATGTCGTAGTTGGAAATTGTTCGTGTCTGCAAGTAGTATAACACTGTTTAATGTACCACTAGCAAAAGTGAATATTGATTATCTCAAAGTCATGTAAATACCAAATGTTAATATGAATGGTTTGGAAATCATATTAGTGTTCATGTATTCATCATTGTGTCATCTCTCGGTTAAAATAGGTCTCCAAATAAATGCCTCTAAAACTAAAGCTATGAACTTTTCTAACGAGACCTTTGATATCATCTTGAACGGGGAAAAACTACAGAAAGTTGAAAGTTTCAATTATTTAGGCAGTAAAATGATTCAGGATGATGACACAACAAGAGAAATCCATACTAGAATTGCTTTGGCAGATAGCGCCTTCAATAGATCATCTAACATTTTGAAATTACGATCATTGAATATACATACCAAGCTTCGTCTGTTTAATTCAAATGTTATCTCAGTGTTAACATACGGCTGTGAGAGTTGGAAAATAACAAAATCATTGGAGAACAAGCTGAACACATTCCAGAACAAATGTCTTAGAAACGAGCTGTGTGCATCTCGATAAAGCATCAGCGACGACATTTGAAGAGCCTGGTATTGCCTCGAAAGAAACGTTTGGAAAGAAATAGCTTGGGCACTCAGGCCCGTCTGACATTCTGCCCTTCCTCTCTCTCTCATCATGTATATACTATATCCTTTCATCCTCACATTTACTTTGAGCATTATTAAGGCATTTATCATTGTAAAAGTAATATTACATTTGCAATAATCATCATAAATAAAGTATGTTTTTAAAATTAAAAAAATTATTAAAAAAAAGAATTACAACAACAACAACAAAATTAAGTAAAAAATAATAATACAGACAGACACATAGATAGATAGATAGATAGATAGATAGATAGATAGATAGATAGATAGATAGATAGATAGATAGATAGATAGATAGATAGATAGATAGATAGATAGATAGATAGATAGATAGATAGATAGATAGATAGATAGATAGATAGATAGATAGATAGATAGATAGATAGATAGATAGATAGATAGATAGATAGATAGATAGATAGATAGATAGATAGATAGATAGATAGATAGATAGATAGATAGATAGATAGATAGATAGATAGATAGATAGATAGATAGATAGATAGATAGATAGATAGATAGATAGATAGATAGATAGATAGATAGATAGATAGATAGATAGATAGATAGATAGATAGATAGATAGATAGATAGATAGATAGATAGATAGATAGATAGATAGATAGATAGATAGATAGATAGATAGATAGATAGATAGATAGATATCCCAAAAAGTAATCTTCTATTATTACTATTATTATTTACTATTACTATTTCTCTCTGTAGTAACAACTGCTGCAACAACTGCTACCACAAATACAGGACTTCTGATCTGACTGGATAATAAATGGGGAGCCCAACAAATAACGCTCCAGCTTGATTACCGATCAGATAACAGTCAGCAGCTCATTCTCTATCACCGGGTACTTCTGTTCTACATCAGTGAGCTTTTCGGATATATAAAGGGTTGGAAGCAATCTTCCCTCGAACTCTTGCATCAGTGATGCGCCGATACCTTTTGAACTAGCATCTGTGCGGAGATAATAAGTCAGATTTGTATCTGGTAACGTCAAAATAGGTGGCACAAAAAAAAATTTTAATAAAATTTAATGCAGCCTGGCACTCTGGTGTCCAGTGCACGTGGTTAGGTAAACCTTTTTTTAGCAAGGCAGAGAGGTCTGCAGTGACGGAAGACAAGTTGGGTATAAATCTACTGTAATACTGAATTAAGCCAAGAAGACTACGAACTTGCTTCTTAGTTGCCGGCACAGACAATTTTAGAATTTTGGAAACATTCTGTGGCACGGTCTGAAGACAACCGTGACCCACCTTATGTCCCAAAAATGAAATTTCCTCAAAGGCAATACAGATCTTAGTAGGTTTGGCTGTTAGGTGATGAAGACGTAAAGTGTCCAGAAGAGAATGTAAACCTAAGAAGTATAGGGGCGTAGACGAACTGATCGATCATCTGTAAGGATGATGTCATGCGAAATGACTGATGTACGACCTGGGATGTCAGTGAGGAATTCTGGAAAAGACTCTAGAAGACTAGAGACTTGGACATGTTGTTCAGAAGACAAAGCTAGACGAATAGCGACATACTTCCATGTCTCAGTCGATTGAAGAGGGAAGACAGGTAAGTTCATAGGTACATCAGGAAAAGAAGATTCTTCCTCCTGATATACTGAAGAGCGCAGAGTAGTGAGTAGCATGCATGGGGTGCTCATCAATTGCATGAACGATGGCTTGTAGATGTTCCGGTCTAGTGTAGAATTCTTTAAACATGTTTATGTGAAAGGCCTTCCTTTTCCCTTTTATATCTAAGATGTAGTCAACATCAGAAATGCGTGACAACACTTTGTAGGGACCATTCCAAGCAATTAAAAGTCTATTTTCTTTCCTTGGAAGTAACACAAAAGCTTCGTCGCCAGGTAATAGTAGACGTAATCGTCTATTACGATTTTGAAACTGGCGTGATCTTGCTTTATCAGCCTCGGAAGCAGCTGTAGTCAGTTGGTATGCATCTATAATGTTACGCCAGAGGTTAACGACGTATTCATACGATGCCTGGTTGTCCTGAGTCATCTCTGAGTCTAAAGGTAGGTCCTTAATAAGTGACATGGGTCCTCGAGGTTGATCTCCAAACATAAGCTCAAAAGGCGAGAAACCGGTCTGTTCATTTGCTACCTCACGGTATGCAAACAGCACGGCGAGTAAAACCCTGTCCCAGTCTTGAGGATATTTCACTGTAACCTTCCCCAATAACTGCTTTAACGTCCGATTTAGGCGTTCTAATATGCCATTCCTCATCGCATGGTAAACATTACTGAGAGACCTGTCGATATTGAGGCGTTTCATTACAGCAGTCATAGTGTCAGGTACAAAATGGGTACCTTGATCAGAAAGAAGTTTTCGAGGAAAACCAAGTCTAGAAAAAATCAAGAAAAGGGCATCAGCGGCGTCATTAGTGGTGATGTTCTTAAGAGGTATGGCTTCGGGCCATCGAGTGCACATCTCAATACATGTGTGCACATACCTGTGTCCTCTAGCGGACATAGCAGGTAAAGGACCGATAATATCAACGGCCATTTTCTCAAAGGGGCGTATAGGTATATCACACGTCTGAATCGGGGCTATGTGGTAGGCTCCTCTTGATTTCACCTCTTGACAAATAACGCAAGAGCGACAATATGTGGAAGCGTCTCTTGAAATTCCCGGCAAAAAGAAAGAGGACAAAACTCTAGAACGCGTCCAAGAGTAGCCCATATGGTCAGCACAGTGAGAATCGTGTGCATGTTGTAGAATGTACGTACGAAGTTTTTGTGGAACTATCACCTGATGTCTGACTAAATACTCTGACTAATCTAAAGAATTTTTTCAAAGAGTTCTCTTCTCCTTGAAGTTTAATAAAGGACTGTTTGTCTATATCAGAGTACACGTGAAAATTGTCCTGAGTTCCTGGATCGGTATCATCATTTTCCTTTGGTGCCTTGGCCTGGGCACGTGTAGTAACTGCAGCAGCAGTTGATAAATTTTGACGTTCCCACTGATCAATTTCCTCGGGTGAGCAATCATTGCTGCCGTGTATCCGGCCAATTGTGACATGCGCTATTGGGCTCCTTAACAAATACACTTTAACCTTGCCTGTAAAAAATGGTGAGTGAATATCCACCACGGCTGTGGGTTAAAATTCAACTGTCCAGCCAAAAGTTACACATTTAACAAAGTCACCCGTTGCATGAGACGGATGTACTAATGACTGTCTCACTCCGACAGTCATGCAACCAGAATCACGGACTACCGTAACATGAGTGCCATTCAATAAGCCTCTATGAAGCTGTAGTGCCTCTGTGCCATCATGTGCTGATAAAACAGTAAATGCTGGTAGCGGATGACCGCATTTTAACAAGGAAGTCACATTAGACTGGAATAGAGTTTGGCAATCTGGACACTGTGAAGCAGTATCAAAGTCAAGCGAACAACATGAAACTGCATGATTAATGAACACTGTTGTCCTGCGCGCTCTCAGATGTAGCAGGTGTATGTGCTGAGTTGACATGGTAGTTCGAATATACAGTATTTCTAGAGCGTGATCTATTTCTCTGATTGTAGAAAAAGGTAATTTGACTCCTGTCATTATTTCTTTGGTTCCTCTTGTTGTTTCCTCGATTTCTATAGTTTTGTGACCTAATCCGATGTCAAAAATTTTGGTTATTTGGTCCCAAGTTATTCCAATTCTTATTATAGTTAACAAAATTATCATTCCTTCTCTCCTGATTTTTGTTGGAAATTACCTCTGTTTTGAGGTGACTGGTTCCTATATGGTTGTCTACCTCTGTATTGTCGTGCGTTATTTAATTTTCTTGGTTTGAAATTCCCATCAACACTGCAGGATCTTGGTCTATAATTGTTATGGTTCCAAGTTCTATCTGCAGTAACAGGTAAAGCCTCCTTAATGGTGGTATTTGTCGTGAGAAATTCTAATCCACATATATAAATTAAAAAGTAAATGTAAAGCCTAACAAATAAATTCTATAAAAGGAAGAAGAATGGTAAAGAACAGTGCTGTCACAATGACAGTACTCGAAATCCCCTTTGTTTTATGCTTCGTCTGCAAATTGTAACGTTTCCACGTTAAATATAAGCCACTGCATAAATACATGCGTTTCCACAACCCAATAAAACGTGTACTGCAGTTCTAAGAAAAACCTTGAGATACCCAAGTGATTAATGACCTAAATTAATCCTAACATTAATTATACTACGTTACCAAAACGAACGAACAGATGGACTAAGATGGAAAGAAGGGAGGGCTGAAGGCAGCAACGCAAGCAACACTAAACACGCGTCTCGCTATATTAATGCCACCCCTAACACGCGTGTAAGGCCACATGCACTAACTTTATTTCAGACGGACAGTGATAAAAACACTACCCTTCCCAGAGTTAGGTTTTAAAAAAACCTGAAAAACGCTTATTAGGAAAGATGACATTAGATGGATTTACGTTTGAAAACATGACAGTACCCAGACACCACATGGGGATTGAAGTGAACAGGAGGTGGTAGAAAATGCACATTGTGAACGCAGCCACCTAGCTCCCTTAGATTGAGATATTTGGATTCCTTAGGGCTTGCTGACACAGAATATGTTAAGTGTTACGCAAATAGTCCAGGAATTAATAAATTATAGGCAAAAGAAAATAATGAGGGTGTCAGACAACCTAAAAACTCGGAGTCGCTCAGTGGCAGAATTTTAGACCACCATTGTACGGAAATAGGCCACAAGTTACATTTGAATTGATTGGAGGGAATGATATGTAAGGCTAAACACGATTAGTCGGACTATAAATGCTATCTTTTGTTGTCAAGGGAGACGGAAGTAAGAGTACTTTTTTTTTCAAACGATGGGGTAGAAATGGCCTGATTGGTTAGGTCTGTTAATATAGTTAATTGATAGCGTTAGTTCGAGACCACTAGTTCAAATAAGCTTGATAAAGCAACAGTGCGTTGAAGCCAGCTCATATTTTTGCTAACTAAAAGCCTGGAACATAAGCAGATGGGAATTTGTGCCAGTATTTGTGCCTACATTCATTGCTAGTCAACGTATCTGTGTTTATTTCCTTGAATTGTGGTAGGTTGAAATATTTGATCTCTTTTTAATGAAAATTGAATGTACATT
This sequence comes from Oreohelix idahoensis, assembly GCA_024509875.1. NCBI lineage: Eukaryota > Metazoa > Mollusca > Gastropoda > Stylommatophora > Oreohelicidae > Oreohelix > Oreohelix idahoensis. The sequence goes on from JAMPIV010022722.1 coordinate 36,663, forward strand.
GATAATTTATGTCTGTATATATGTGCAGTTCAGTAGCGAACATGAGACAAGGCCTATATCTATATATATATATTGCTCCAACCTGAACAGAAGGTGTCGGAGAAAAGTCAAACTACATGGAATTACCACATAGTACACTGACACCTACCTTATGACATGGAAGGACTTATAGCGGAAAGTGCAGAGGCGTAGTAACCATTAGGGAGGTTAATACTGGAGTAAACTGCTTCAGAAGAAGATAGCAGTTAAACTAAAGCTCTGAACTCTGTGTTTGTGATGTATTGTGCTCAGTCTAGCCAGATAGTATAAATTAGTTCTGAAGTAGGAGGTACATCCTTCTTGTTTCAGTGACTGTGGTCCTAGTTATTGAAGCCGCACCTGGTCTGAGCATTTGCTGAATCCAGAGGCTACAACATACTCTTTGGTCCCTGTAGTAACCAGTGAGGTGTCTTCAGAACCAGTGAAGAAGTCTAGCAGAGGAGTCTTTGCCTGCCGCCATCACGAAAGTTAAGCCCTTCGTGGCCAACAGAGCTCAAAAATTTGTACCACCTCCTCTTAAAATGAATTGTATTAATTAAAGAGGGGTAATTAATTGTTTTAATGACAGGAACTGAGAACATCTCCAATACTAGTTCCAACAGAAACAAACACATGCAGTCATGATGTCTAATAAGAATCTATCTTGAAGAACAAAACCAGTATTACCTCATATTACCACATCACAACTCACACACATAGATTACTAATATTGTATGTCAATGCAAAGACCACATTTATATCTGTGTACATAATATTTGTAATTACATGTTATAATATTGCCTGGTTCACTGTGTAGTTGAATCAGGATCACTATTGTAGAAAAAATCAATACATCTGTATATATCTGAAATTTATCATTGAATCTTTTAAGATAGTCTTCTAGAGTGTTGACTGTTTGTGAGTGTCACAGTGTTGTCAAGTGTGGTGGAATAATTAAATTGTTTATCTGTTTGTTGTTGTGGTGACTTACACTTCATCATTTGCATAACCCTAGACATATAACGTTGCCAACACAATATTCCAGAATAATTCTGACTGAGATATAAATATGTGGCAGTAAGTAAGGTTATCTGTAAAACACTACACATATTAGATACAGATACCTTCACAGCTGATCTCAGTCAGTACACTAAGTCCCTATAAATATTTATATCATCCCACTTTACCACAGTATTACTGACACAAACTTCCGGATGTGCAGTACAATATTGACTATATAATTCCTCCATTGAACTCAAACTCGATGGCTTCCTTTCATGTAGATATTCTCGCACTTGTCTGCTTACAGAAGACAAGACCTTGTCTCGCAATAATAAGTCCTTAAGGCCCTCATAATTTTCTTCAATGCCAGACGTTGTATCCATCTATTACATGTTAGTCGAGTTGCAGTTACAAAATGTGTAAAATCTTTACCAGTTTCAGGAATCATATGTTTGAACCATACGATAACCTTCAACGTCTAACTGATGAAGTTTTAATAATAATGTTCTAGCAGCATCATAATTGTGTCTATTCCGCCCGTCTAATTGGCGCAGATCCGTAAAAGATTCACCAGTCATGAAATCCATCAATCTTCTACACCAGTGAGACCTATCAAGATTATTATCTTCACAAACATGTTCATAACGTTGTAAAAAGGACGAAATATCGTCTATTTCTGGCTTAAAAACCGCCAAACGAAATCTAGCAGAACCGCTATTGTGGTTGCTAGAGGAATAGGTCCACGGGAAAACATGGTTGGCATTTATTGTACGTTCATCACAAGGAGACATCCATCAAGATATATACATGGCATAGTATATGGTAGGAAAACATGTAAATGCGATAACCAGTTACGTCAGTCAATAACGAGCATCAATCAATATGCCTTCTTCATCTTCATTGTTAAAAGTAGATTAAATGTATATAGAGATATCCTTAAATCTGTTATCAATCCTTGCCGTGTACTAGTAGGCAGGGCAATATTCCCTGTACCCAAGTAATGTGGCGGAAATACTGTTGATGGCGACCTAAACTCAGTTACCTCAATATCTTTTAGATACTTCTTACGAAAGTATCAAAAGGGGTTGTGCAAGACTTCTCAACAAGTTTCCTTCCCCATCTGGAACGTTCTTAACAAGGGGACGGCCTTCGAAAAATCCATTTAATGCCATAGTTAGAAAACCATACTCTCCATAAAAATCCTGGAGCTTAGAAGAAAACACGTCCACCTCAAACAAGTGAACGAATACGAACCAGCCCAAATAATTAACACTTCGAACCCACGACATGTGACAAACTACGTACTAGTGACTGTCGCTAACCACAGGTGCACGCTTCGTGCAAAAAGTAGTTCGTCTACAGGCAAACACAATTCCTCAAATAAAATGGACATGTGCTAGCGTGAAGTAACATGCTACATCATATTATCCCAAATCTATCCTTAACAATGATTATGTAATAGGTATTGAGATAAACCGCATATTTTTCTTTCATGACATGTATAATGATGATAAGATAAATAGAGATGATATAGTTTTTGGCTTGTCAAGAAATTTATGTGATGTACAAACATTTTGACGTATTGAAATGATCAGTAGTGTAATTTTTGTTTTCATTTTAGACGAAGAGTGTAACATATTAAATCCAGATTAGTAAGGTTTAAAAAACGCGATACATTAAGGAAGAGACCTTTTCAGAGAAGACGGAGAAGCAAGGAAGAGTGATGATAGATTGAGGGAAGATTTAGTAGAGACACGATGGGTTTTCATTCATAACCCTCCACTCCCAAAGGAGCACAGGCTTTCACCAAACACATGCCAAGTCCTCCTGTCACGTGCCATCATCTCAAGTTCTTTCCACGTTCTCCTCATCATTTTCAACTGTTTCCAGCTTTCTTCTCCATGTGCTTCTTGGTCTACTTCTGCCTCTCTTGCCCTGGGGGTTCCAGAACAAGGACTGCCTTGTAATGCTATCAACAGGTTTCCTCAGTGTGTGTCCTATCGTCTTCTTCTCATCTCTTGTTCCACTGGCACTTGTCTAGTTCTTGTTATCAGTTCCACGTTGCTAACCTTGTCATACCATTGTAATCCTTGTAATCTACGCAAGCACCCATTTATCAAAGTCGGTAGCTTTTTGGTTGTTGTCTTTGTTGTTCTCCATGTCTCAGAGCCATACAATAGGACTGACTTCACACTTGAGTTGAAGATTCTTATTTTCGTGTTGGATCCGATTTCTCTTGATCTCCATATATTTCCCAATGCAATGAAAGCACCTCTTGCTTTTTTTATTCTTATTTTGATATCAATGTCTGTCCCTCCACCTTTGTCAATATTGCTGCCAAGATATGCGTACGATTCTACATCTTGTATTTGTGTTTCTAGCTAGTGGATGTTTTCATTGGGCCGATAAGCCAATGTATATTGGTTGCTTCTGTGGTGGCAGAAAAGCTGTACTATCGAACAGACATCCAACTAAATTATTTGTCACGTGAGATATATGACTGCGTTTAGTTATTCTGAGGACAAGATGTCAGCGTTTCACGTGAGATGTACTGTGTGTATTCTAATTATCAGGTAAATTGAGTTTTGCCAGACTATTAATGAACTGTTTGTAAAATGAAACAAAGTAGACAGTCAAGTACAAAAATGAACTACATCAAACAGTTAAGTAAATTATAGTAGACAGTCTAGAGAAAAGGACAACAGAGTTTGGTAAATGTATATCCCTGGCTGTTAGGCCAGTGTCTATATCTAGATACGCCAAATGATAGCTGCTGTTTTCCTGTACAGATAATGTGAGACATCATCGTTAGTATATAACAGTTGAAAACAAGACGTATCAACAAGGGTTCTCAAAAGGGCTAGGTCTAGCAGCCACAGTAGAGCAGTCGGATAGCAAGAGAGACATAACAGAAGAAATATTGTTAACTGTTATTGTATCATCGAGTTTTACCAGGCAGCCTATATTGTTCATTGAGAAGGCTGAAGAAAATTGTTGCTGCGAACGATTTATGTCAATATGCAAGTAGCATCTCATATGCCTCTTATGTAAATAAACATCATCATCATCTGTTACAAGTCATTCTGGTTTTGAGCGCTCTACCGTCTGATAGGAAGAGAGAGAGAGAGAGAGAGAGAGAGAGAGAGAGAGAGAGAGAGAGAGAGAGAGAGAGAGAGAGAGAGTATGATGTTTAAGATATTGACAAAACAACCGTGGGTCTGCTGTAGGGTTGTTATCTGAACCTAAAATACGATCAGCGAGAAGTTATATCATCAGCGGCCACTTTATTATGAATCATTGAGTTGAGTTGAGTTGAGTTTTGAATCCCTGGGCGCGAGTTATTCACTCTTTTGCCCTTTAGGGGACGAGTTATTCACTCGTTCATACCCTTGAGCCAGTTTTGGGAGGTGAGGTGTGGGCTTTGTTTCAACCCCAAGGGAGCATCCTAGACTCAGCGGTATGGTACACCAGGCCCGTTTTGGTGTGCGTGCGATACCAAGAGATTTGACACTCTCTACCCGGTGCAGGGGGTTATATCTCCGAGACAAGACTGACACGAGCAATCAGTCAGCGGCCATGGCACGAGCAGCCACACAGCGAAGTGGCGCGGTGGCGAAGCCACCGCAACCATATGGCTGTCAAAGGTGGGCTTTGTTGCAACCCCAGGGAACCTCATGTCGGGTAGCGAGGGTGCAATGCCACGAGGAAAGAGGTTCTCTACCCTGCAAAGGGGGTTATATCTCTGAGACAAGACGTATCAAGGGAACGGCGCAGCCAGCGCCGAGCCTCTACCACTGCCGAGATGCATTACCAAGAAGAAACAAGCTCTGGCTTACCTGAACTGGGAGAACCCGGCAACCGGGACCCCACACAGTCTCGAGAGGACACTGTTCTGTTCATTAATGGCGTAGCAGTGACCGAGCCTCTACCACTGTCAAATGACGTTATCTAGACGGACACAGACTCATAGCACTGCCTCTACTTTACTGGGAGGACCCGGAAGCCGGGACCACACACAGTCTTGAGAGGACAAAGATCGCAGGAGGGGCCAGCGCGCTTGAGGTGGGCAAACGCTTGCCCCCACTATGAATCATTAACAAGAAAACAACCATCGTTTGTACGGCAGTTTCATTTGTGTATTGTAACTAAGGCTGATTTTTTATGCTTAAATGCTAGATGAGCTATCTTGAAGTAACAAACAAGGATTATCACTATGTTAATTACCATTACTGATATAAGAATACAAAAGCTTGCAAGAGGTGGTTGTAAAGTTATACAACTGTTATGGTAATTTTTGTTAGCGTACATAAGAGCAGGAATACAAGCATTAATAAGCGCTAACACCCAGGTACAACAAATTATTTTGAAAATACGCTCATGTGTCATATTCTGTATGTAATAAAATGGGAAAGAAATTCTGATGTAGCGATCGATTGCAATAATGCCCATATGAACTCCAACAGACATCACTGAAGAAAAGACTATTCCATATATGAGCGCGTCTACAATGTTCCAGTCCAGCAGGAGATGTCTTACCCAGGATAGATGGGTACATGCGTCAACGGCCCAAGCCGTCGCTAGCGTGATGTCCGTTAAGGCTAAAGATACAATGAAGATGTACTGGTTCGTGTGTAGGGCTGGCGTGCGTCGGATTACGATTATTGTTAAAACACTTTCACAGATAACGAAACAGCTGAGTGGTAATATAACATATGCTATCTGAAACATGTCATAAATGAGGTATCCACAATATGAAGTACTATTTCCAATCATTCTGTGTATCCTACTAAATGCGAACCATGAAACCGTTTTCCAAGTAAAGCCGAAAACAATATTACACTCTGTATGTGTTTCTTAAAGAATGTCTCTTTTTTGACGACGGTTCAAAAGCTCCGTCACAGACGTTATGTGATTCACAAACTAGTTCACTTCCTGAGTATTGTTTCTTATATTTCTTTAAATTTATTATCTGATTTTCTGTTTTCTGTGTTGCTTGCTCTCTGAAACAAAAGATACATGTATGCATTATTTAGAGAATCCATCTAAGGAAGTGAGAAGATTAAACTTCAGAAAAATCAGCTTGACGAATCATGAAAATCAAAATATCACTCAACATTATATAGTAAGTAGACATTAAACAGTAAAGTAGACAAAGAATTTAGTAATGAACAGTTACCTTTTCAAAAGAGTAGTGAAACCAGAGAAACAATATTTTGTAATAGGATATTGTTCACACATAAAATGTAGATGTCTAAAATATATACAAGGTATTTATAAGTAAAATATACGTAGTATTTGCTAATGTCACCTATTTTTCCCATGTAAGTCCAAAGATTGTGTCGACGGCATGGTCCTTGTGTCCCATAACTGAAACCAGATGCCAGATAGAATTAAAATATTTGATAAGAGAACACAGCAAGTGGGTCTGAAAATATATAGGAACAAGAAAACAGATACTGAGAATGAACGTAGGAAACTATTACAAGATTGCGCTTAAACAAACACCACAACAAGATGCAGAACCCTTACACATACCGTGGTAGCAATATAGACAAAGCTGGAGAAACCGACATTGATCTCAAAATAAGGATGTAAAAGGCAAGAGAAGCTTTTATTGCATTGGCAAATATATGGACACTACAAGAAATCAAGTCCAACACAAAAATACGATTATCCAACTCAAATGTCAAGTCAACCTTACTATTGTATGGTTCTGAAACATTCAGAACAACAAAAACATTAGCCAAGAAGTTACGTACTTTCAAAAATGGGTCACGTGTAGAATATAAGGATTGAAATGGTATGACAAGGTCACCAATTTAAAAATGATGACAAGAACCAGACAAGTCCAGTGGAACAGGAGATGAGAAGAAGAAAGTATTTGGTGGTTGATTGGGCACACGATGAGGAAACCTGTTGATAGCATTGGAAGGTAGTTTTTGTTCTATTCTCCCGGATAAGGGATGTAGATGGAGATCAAAGAACATATGGAGGAGAGGGCTGGAGGGAGATCAAAGAACATATGGAGGAGAGGGCTAGAATAAATATCAAAGAACATATAGAGGATAGGGCTAGAGGGAGATCAAAGAACACATGGAGGAGAGGGCTAGAGGGAGATCAAAGAACACATGGAAGAGAGGGCTAGAGGGAGATCAAAGAACATGTGGAGGAGAGGGCTAGAGGGAGATCAAAGAACATATACGGGAGAGGGCTAGAGGGAGATCAAAGAAAATGTGGAGCAGACGGTTAGAGGGACATCAAAGAACATATGGAGGAGACGGCTTAAGGGAGATCAAAGAACATATAGAGGAGAGGGCTAGAGGGAGATCAAAGACTATATAAAGGAGAGGGCTAGATGGAGATCAAAGAACATATGGAGAAGAGGGCTAGAGGGAGATCAAAGGTTATATGGAGGAGAGGGCTAGAGGGAGATCAAAGAACATATGGAGGAGAGTGCTAGAAGGAGATCAAAGAACATATGGAGGAGAGTGCTAGAGGGAGATCAAAGAACATATGGAGGAGAGAGCTAGAGGGAGATCAAAGAACACATGGAGGAGAGAGCTAGAGCGAGATCAAAGAATACATGGAGGAGAGAGCTAGAGCGAGATCAAAGAATACATGGAGGAGAGTGCTAGAGGGAGATCAAAGAACACGTGGAGGAGAGAGCTAGAGCGAGATAAAAGAATACATGGAGGAGAGTGCTAGAGGGAGATCAAAGAACACATGGAGGAGAGAGCTAGAGCGAGATCAAAGAATACATGGAGGAGAGAGCTAGAGCGAGATCAAAGAACACATGGAGGAGAGGGCTAGAGGGAGATCAAAGAACATGTGCAGGAGAGAACGGGAGATAAAAATGATAATGATGTGGAAGGCGTAGAAAGACCATGAGGTCACATGACAGGAAGACTTGGTATGTGTTTGTTGAAGGGTTATGTTCCCTTGTGAGCTGAAAGGCATTGACTGATTGATTGACTGATTGATTAAATGATTCATTGGTTGATTGACTAGAAGGCTTTTTGACAGTCAAATCTGACTTAGCACTAATACAGTAACGCTTTAACACATCACCCCTACTCACATGTTAAACTATTACACCCAAACAAATGCATCCCCATGTGGAGCGAGCACATGTTGCCAGCAACTACTCTCAAAACCTGTTCGTGACACTTTCCGATCCATTTCAACTTCATCAAATCTTTGTAGATAACCTTTAATTTGTGCTTGATGGTCAATGCATCATGAATAAACTGAAAGACATGCGCGCTCTTTTAATGGGTGCTTAATTTAGCTTTCTTGGGGCAATACACGCCTTTTCTGTATTTTCCCGAAAATATACCATGTAATTATTACAAGACCCGCTCGTTTTGTTTTTTAATGGTTAACTTTTCCGTTTGTCACACATACCAGTCGCTGGGGCTGGTCATCGATACTAGTCATGGTCCCAACGCGCCTTTGTAGCAGGGTGCCGAACAGTCAAGGAACCAAATTGGCTTAACCTCTCAAGGCCCAAGATGTCTTATACTTGGATGAAAAATTTAATTCTGTGTCCATGGCTTCAAGGCACGCTGCATATCGCAGATTGCAACTTTTTTTTATAAATCTAAATGACCTAGTTTTGAAGTGTCCCATATATGACCCAATGGGCTTTGGTCTATATTTATTAGCACATGACTACAGGGTTTCTTAAGAAAATGGCCAAGTCCCACAAATAATAACTACAACTATTTAAATATTCTGTAACAAGAGAAACATTCAAACTCAATTTTTATGGTACACTAATTAATAAGAAACATACATTTGCTTACAAATACATATAGCAAAATTTGAGTAAGTGAATAAAAGAAACACATGTATAACTTTCAATTTCACCATTTAATAGTAAAGTTAAATGTGGAACAGTCTGTAACAGTTCCTTTGCTCCATCAAACTAAATGGAATATTGCATTTTTCACAAAAAGTGTTTGTTTTCTGGCTGCATATTTTGCATGGTTCTAGGCCAGTAAAACTGGACAAAACTGTCACAGCTCTGGTGTCATACCAGCGAACAGCAACACAGTTTGTGTACTGCTCAACAATGTAATCCATGGCACCACGTCCTTTCCTTTTCAGTTCTTCTTCCTCTTGCATTTTAAATCAGGTAGACGGTTAATTCTGACAGTTCCTGTGAAGAACATGCCACGCTCTTTTAATGCTACAAAAACAGAATTCCTGTTAAAAAATTATCTGCAAATATCTGGTAATTCTTGTGAAAAGGTACTGTTTCAGTTAAAAGTATGACTGTTTCTGCTCCTACTCCAAGTTTTGTGTTTTTATGTTTTTTACGGTTTCCTCGATATACTTCAGATTCATGGAAAATTCCATTAGTGCTAAACCGAGCCCAAACATTTATCCCCCAAGGATGAGGCTTGCCTTTTGCATACTGTTTAAGTTTGCTAAATTTTCCAGTGAAAGGTATCATTATTTGATCCACAGATTGGTTGGCATCAGGGACAACTTTCAAATAGTTTGATCTTAACTTCTGTAGCCATGGCCTTATTTTCCATAACTTGTCTTTCTGATCACTTTCTGTGACACTTAAGTTGTCCGTAAAATGCAGTGATCGGATTAGTGCTAGAAATGTGTTTCGGCTCATCACACCAGCAATTCTGCCATCAATGGTACCTATACCTTGTAGCGGTATGGCAGCTTGTGTACCCTGACAATCCCCAGAGCTATGCCAGTGGGAGTTTTACTCCTGGTAGGTTCAACCATGCTGGACTGGTCTGCGTGGGTAGGGATCAGACAAAAGCTGGTACCCTGGTCCTCCAGGTTGGGGGTTTTAGCACAGGGCCGACACCCCTGTCTGTGTAAAAAATCACACACGTTACGGAAACAGCAATAAATGGAAATACTTTGATGCGGGACGGACATCCGGAGTCTCACGCTCGTATGACTCCTCAGAAGGGACCCTGATACCATCGCAAGAACAGCTATGCTATGGACCCCCGAGGGAAAGCGAAAGAGAGGCCGACCAAAAACAACTTGGCGGAGAACTGTGGAAGCTGAGATGCAAAGAATGAACCACAGTTGGGGCACTGTACGAAGGATGGCCGCCGACCGAGCAAAGTGGAATCAATTTGTTGCTGCCCTACAAGACGCCACCAGGCGTAATGGCCGCTGACTGCTTTGACGGTTGGCTGTTATGGATCAAAGAAGAAGAAGACACCAGCAATAGGATCATACCGTATCTCTTCTTCCTAGTAGCATCTGTTACCAGGCATCTTTACTAGCACCATTCTAAAATACATTCAAATTAACTGTTCTATTTGTTTCTTGTTGGTATTTATGGACTTCCTACTTTTCATTGTGCTGTATAAATTTGAATTGTCTACTAAAAATTCTAACATGTCATCAGTGAGAAACTGCTTGAAGTAACAAAGTGGGGATCCTAGCTCAAAATCGTCTGAAAGTTCATCAGTAGGCTCTTTAAACTGAGAATTAGGTGGTTCAAATGATTTCTTTCTCCACCTGTATATATGTGACTGGCCAGCAGTAACCCCATCTATAGATGTCGAAGAGGATGATGTTGCAAGGGTTGAGGTAGCGGGTGAGTATGACACATTATCACAATTCAATATCATATCAGATGGTGAGGTAACCTTCCGAATAGTGTCACCGCCATCTTTCTCACTGCTATCTGTTCACACACAAATATTATTTTTGGTTTGTACTATTTAAGTTGCCCCGTGTAATTCTTGAGAATCTTTGAAGATATACAGAACGGATATTGTTATTTCTCCTCAGGCATGCCTTACAAGGCGACTCAAATGAAAATGTCAACCTCATCAAGTAAACAACTTGCTACAGAAACTATTGCTGCAACAGTATATACATGCTTTGTGCAGACTTCCTGGTAGGGGATCAGCTGTAGTGGTGGCTCCATGCTACATAAACAGGGAAAAGAAAATGATGATAGTGATGATATTATAAAACTGTAGGGGCCTATAGGCTAGTACAAAGTCAAAATTAAATGGGTTAACCAAATAAATGATCAAAATAAAACCAACCAACTACCATATTGTGCCTTACATGCTAGAATTACTATTTCTACAGATGGCAGAAGCAAACATTCCTTTCTGATTGGCATTTCTCGCGGAACTAAGGAGAGTTTTTTTTTAACATGACAGTGTTATACTTAATGCCCATTGGACCACATATGGGTCATCACATTTTAGATTTATAATACGACTTTTCATCTACATCGGTGTATTCAATTTACGTTTCACTACATTTCTAAACATAAAATAAAGTTAACGATATGGAATAAAACGTAGGAACTTACCGTGAAATGGCTTTACTCGCTAGAGAAACAGAGCTGATTCACGCTGCTAATTTCAAACCATGGGGGTGGCCATTTGTGAACGGGAACTCAGGCAGTACATTTTGAGCAGTTATTAACAGTTACGGTTACTATGGCCCTACAGTGGTTCTATGGGCTTTAGGGATAAAAACAACGACAGAATATAAAAAAGTGTCTATGTATTGTGCGCAAATAAATAGTGGGTCATATATGGGCCGCTGGGCCTTGGGGGGTTTTTAAGTGATTTCAGGAGAAGGCAAGGCACCAAACTGGCTTGTGTCACGGGTGCCCCGGCTATACCTGACGACAGGATATCAAAATAAGTTGTATAGTGGTAAACCCAGGGCATTGTTTGCAGGCGAACGCTGCCCTCATAAGACTGTGTGTGGTCCATAGCTGCCGTGATCAGTTCTATTTATAAGTACTTTCTCACTCTTATTGGATTCTTTTAATGTTTAAACCATTTTAAAAATAAGATTTCTTTGACAGCAGCAAATTCTCACATCTGCAAATCTCTTTCTCAAACCTTTAACAAAACTGTGATACATGCTGAAATAAATGAAAAAATTCAAGGCAGAATAGATGGGAAACAAATAGCCTCCGAAAAAATTTACAAAATGTGGCAAAGGATAGAAAACGTTCACTACAGAATCCAGAATAGGAGGCAAAGTCAAGATAAAGTAAAATCCACACATGGTTACAAAGAACTTAACACTTTTCCAGAAGGTCGTACCACTGTTTCTAGACAACACAGCGACCCCAGGGTCTCTTGCTTGCGATCTTATGTTTATATGCTAGATGAGCTATCTTGAAGTAACAGACAAGGACGATCACTATGTTAATTACCATTACTGCTATATTTATACAAAAGCTTGCAAGAAGTGGTTGTAAATTTATACAACTTTTATGGTAATTTTTATTAGCGCACATAAGAGCAGGAATACAAGCATTAATTAACGCTAACACCCAGGTACAACAAATTACATTGAAAATAAGCCCATGTGTTACATTATGTACGTAATAAAATGGGAAAGAAATACTGACGTATCGATCGATTGCAATAATGCCAATATGAGCTTTAAGCGATTCCACTGAGGAAAAGACCATTCCTAATATGAGCGCGCCAACAATGTTCCAGTCCAGCAGGATATATCTTACCCAGGATAGATGGTGTAGCAAAATGTGTCTACAATACGGTTGTAGAATCGATTACAGCAATGCGACGGTGTCTCTAAAAATATCACGCAATCACGGCGCGGCGAGCGAGAAGGGTCACAATGCATAACCATATAGCCACCTTGTTGTTAAAGTGATCTGTGTTTTAGTTCCAATGCCTGAATGATGGTATAACGACCAGGACGGACGAAAAGCAGAAAGACTTACATGTTTCGATTTTGGAAGATTGTCTCTATATTCATATACATGTATTTTGGCTGGAATGGTTTTGGAACGGAAGATAACGAGAGTTGAATGTATAAAATCGTGAGTTGATAGGGTCACTACACACTTTCGAGCGATGTAGGAAAATGTTAAATGGTCTGATGAATGGGAAACTTAGATAGACTGGTAGCTCTAGACTGTCCGGTTCTAACGAGATCTAAATGGACAGAATCGAATGAACAGAAGACTAGAAGGACGAAGGAAGAGGTGGAACAGTTTGTACAGAAGTCAAAATTTCATTTATCTTGAGAACAAATTAAGCAGACCTAACACGCCGTTGACGTCATGCTCGCTCTGAGGAACTCATTGGCCAAAAAAAAGGCAAAGCGCAATTTGAACAAGGGACTCTGAAAAAATATATATATATATACCCCTGTTCACAAAGTTCCGGGACTCATTTTTTATCCGGAAAACCGTTATAAGGAGATAGGTAATATTAATACAGTGCACGTGTCAACCACGTGCTACTATATGTACCAAACCTGAAGTTTGTAATTTTGCGCATGCGCTGTGTGGTAGCGTAAAGCGGATGTGACGTAATAGTGCTCGTCGCGTTTCAAAAATGGACAGCAAAATTCAACAACGTGTGTGTATTGATTTATGTTTTCGTCTAGGAAAAGTTGATTCCGAAACTCTCGAAATGTTGCAAACAGCTTTCGGAGAGTCCTGTTTAAGTAGATCTAAAACATTTGAGTGGTATTCCCGTTTCAAAAGTGGACTCCGGTCTTTTGAAGATGGCCCCCGTCAAGGGAGACCCTCCATCTCCCACACCGACGAGTTCGTTGCACGTGTGCAAGAAATGATACGCGCTGACCGACGTCTGACTATCAGAGAGGTTGCTGATGATCTTGGAATATCAATTGGTACGTGTCATAAAATCGTAACTGAAGATTTGCACATGAGACGGGTGTCAGCGAAACTAGTGTCACGCCACCTGACTGAGGACCAGAAGGACGATCGGTTGTCCATTTGCACTGACCTCCTTGAGATAGCAAAAAACGACGCAAATTTCATGTCCTCGATAATAACTGGTGATGAAAGCTGGGTGTACGGATATGACCAGGAAACAAAGCAAATGTCCTCCCAGTGGCAAACGCAATCATCTCCTCGGCCGAAGAAGGCACGAACGGTCAAGTCCAATGTCAAGACCATGTTAGTAGCGTTTTTCGACATTGATGGCCTGGTGCATCATGAATACGTCCCTATAGGACAGAGTGTCAATGCTGAATTCTACAAAACAGTCCTGCAACGCCTCCGCGACGCTGTGCGCAGACATCGCCCTGAGAAGTGGCGCACAGGCAATTGGCGTGTTCATCATGACAATGCACCTGCACACAGGTCTGTCACCACAAACGCATTTTTGACGAAACACAACATTCCATTGCTCCCGCATCCTCCATATTCACCCGATCTTGCTCCGTGTGACTTTTTCTTGTTCCCGCAACTTAAGAAAACAATGAAAGGTCGTAGATTCGATGACATTGAGCAGATTTAAGCCAACGCGACGAGACAGATGAGGGCTATTCCGCAAAGTGACTAACAGAGGTGCTTCCTTCAGTGGCAGGAACGTTGGAATAAGTGTGTACACTCAGAAGTTAACTACTTTGAAGGAGATAGAACCAAATAGTATGTAAGTCTACTTATTCGAATATAAAAAAATGAGTCCCGGAACTTTGTGAACAGGGGTATATATATATATATGTGTGTGTGTGTGTGGGTGTATCGGGTGGTATTCACTAGGTGGCATATGGCAGGCCTAGTGATGTAACTCGAGTTTACTAATCTCTTTTTGTTATCTTCCAAGTTATCAATGGTGGACTCGTGTTCTTGCCATCTCCGCCAGAGATGTTGATTCCTGGATGAGACTCTTCTCCTTCCTATTCAACCCACGACCCGTTCTATTCCTCCTCCGTTGTTATTAGTGACTGATCGTATAGTGGAATTTGTTCTTAAAAGGGACATGGCCTACATACAGCAACTCTCAAAGGACGGACTCAACCATATGTTTTATCCACCAAAACTTTTATTTACATATGGTAATTTTCTTCAGCAAGGCAAGTAATTTATCATAGAACTCACATACATTTATATCATAGTTGCTTCACGCACAAGCTCTATAACCCATTGATATGGGTGGATTTAGGCTGACTTCTCAATGATGATAAGGCCACACTGTCTGGCCACTATGGACGTTGCAAGTATAAGTCCAAGTACGTTGTAAATCTTTAGCTCTGTCAAATACCACCCCTATCGACACCAGGTATATTATAGTTGAAGTGTAGGGTGTCTTATCTGGTTTTTGTTGTTGCTGTATGTATAGTAGTGAGGTAGTTCACAGAGTTACAGCACATGAAATATGACATGCGAAGTCATAAAAAGGGTAAACTGCTCTGGACGTTTCATCATTTATTTGACGCCACAAGTACAGATACGTTACATAAGTCATAGACATCAATAGTTCAATGTATTCAGCATTCTAAAGTTTCTTCGTGGATCTGCATACATAAGGTTCATCAAAATCCTACAACAGTGTCAGCTGCATATCATCAATGTTCATTAAATAATAATCAATACTCCTCTCTGATGCTGGCAGATCAGATGTACAAAAATAAGTCTATTATTGTCCGCACGAGAATAGCATTGCAGGAGTACAGGTCAAGCTGACCTTTATAGCGTCCCTAAGTCTAACCCTCGACATAGGTGCAATCGCTGGCATAGCGAATCCTAGAACATAGTAATTGTTCTGTGGGCCTAGAGCGACCCGTGTATATATATATATATATATATATATATATATATATATATATATATATATATATATATATATATATCAGGTATAAAGATACCGGTGGTGAAATTTCCTAGTAAAAGAACCTCTCCATTCTGTAACACACAAGCGAGCAGAGATCGACACAATGTCTAACATCTAGGTAGATCACAGAGTTCAATAAAGGAGGGTGATACCTTTCTTCAGAATCAACACCACAAAACATACGCCTCCAGGCGGTTTTTGAATCATATAGGGAAAGCCTCGTTAGCTAACTAACTCACAGGAGGACTATAGAATTCCCTATCACAAATCACAGAGACGCAAGAAGCGTCCTCTCTCTGCTCAGTACATCTCGTGGAATCCCTGGGCGTAAGACGATTCTAACCCTCTTAAAGTTTGGACATGCGCAGAACGCATACATCTGACTAACACTCACAACGAAACGATGAAGGAACCATTTCAACAAAGCTATGTTCAGAAATCACGCCATATATGGACATGGGAATAAAACTCAACCCTAGTTTCACTCATTCCAAGAAATAGTTGACCGATACTACCGTATAAGGAGACAACGTTCGAAAAAATGAATCAGCGAGTCAAGACACAAGATAAGATAACCAACGAGTCAACCAACAAGAGGATGTAACCCCCATAGTACAATGAACCAATTGTTTAAACAAGGGTTATCTGCCTTAGATCACAAAACATTTAAAGTGTACAATTCATACAGATTAATTACACAGTCTTAGAAAATTTCAGTGCGTAACAGATTACCGCACCCCCCGGGAAAAAAATGAAACATTTTTTTTTAAATCCAAGAGCCAGAAATAACAGGCTCGTAACGGACGTATGATGCGCGGATATAATGCCTAATATAAGGCTAGCTCGACGCAAGGAGCGATAGCTGAGATTATCTCTCAGATTCTTAGAGACAAAATTTCCCTAAGTGTACACGTATATTCCAGGGAGGTGCCACCAACATACGCCACATGATGGCAACATCATAATGTAAGCAAAATTATACTCACATAAATACAAATATGTTATCATAGTATGAAGTGTAATAAACTACACATTTGAAACAAAAAATACATTATACAATCATACAATGTATTACTAATCAATACTAATAAATCAGATGTTCCTCTTAGACATGAATATAATCGTTCCACAGCAGGTAAGAACTTGACATACTTCATGGTTGACATAATGTCCATACTCTTGCAGACGTCAATGATGTGCTGCGAAAATATCAATAACACAAATCTTTATGGTATATGCTAAATTTCTTAATACGGTACTCAAAATACAATATATAAATTGTGGCAATGTGAGCTTTTGGCCCGTATATTGCTAACTAAGCCTTCTTCCGTTATACCAAAATCAGTAACAGAACAAGGCAATTACAATGCTATAAATTCCCAAAATGAGCACCTATGTGCTAATATCCTTATAGTAGAGAACTGTTATAGATCTCGACGTTTAACAGGGAATATATATGACAGAAGAATTAAGTGGAATCATGTGGGCATCTAGACAGAATGTCTGCCATCACTTTATCCGAACCACGGATAGCTCGCACCGTAAAATGAACGGGTTGAAGAGCTATGGCATATCGAGTGAACCTCGAGCTCTTCAAGTTTTTGCTCTGAATAGCAGTAAGAGCTTTCTGGTCGGTTTCCACAATGAAATGTGCGCCTAGAAGGAATCTTTGCAACTTGAGAATTGACCCAACCATAGCCAATAATTCACGGTCTAAAACCGAGTAATTCCTCTCTGCAGCATTTAATTTCCTAGATATATAAATCACCGGATGCAGAGTATCAGAATACTCCTGCATTAGTGCTGCCCCAATCCCAGTGGACGAGGCGTCACTTCGAAGAACAAAAGTCTTCTCAATAGTAGGTAACCTAAGGATAGGTGGAGATGAAAATAGAGTTTTAATCTGGTCCAATGAGGATTGGCATTCTTGAGACCAGCGGATCAGATTAGGCGATCCTTTCTTCAATAAAGTAGAAAGAGGTGCAATAATGGAGGACAGATTCGAAATGAATCGTCCATAAAATTGTATCAAACCTAAGAGAATACGCACTTGTTTTTTCGTCTTAGGGACAGAAATGTTAAGTATTTTTCACACATTGTGGTCCTCTGTCTTTAAAAGACCATGACCAACACGATGACACAGGAAAGAAATCTCACTAAATCCTATAAAGGCTTTAGAGGGTTTTGCAGTTAAGTTATACTCGCGAAGAGTAGATAGCAATTCGTATAAACCCAAATAGTGATCTTCCCAGGAATCACTGAACAGACAGATATCGTCTAAGTATGCTATGACATCTGTACGATATGCGAGAATTCGACGCATCATGCGTACGAATGTAGCAGGGGCGTTCATAAGACCTAAAGGCATGAAATTCCATTGGAGTAAACCCCTCGGTGTAGAAAAAGCAGTAAAAGGTTTGGCTTGTTCAGTTAAAGGAACTTGCCAATAACCTTTCGATAAGTCGAGTTTGGTAAAGAATTTAGAATTAGAAAGCTTGTTTAGTAGCTCTTCCAATGAAGGCATAGGTTCAGCATTAAACTTCGTAACTTGGTTCAATTTGCGATAATCAACGCAAATGCGAATGTTATTATCTTTCTTTCGAACAATAACCATAGACGAAGAGTATGCTGACGTGGATGGTTCAATGATTTCCAATCGTATCATTTCATCCAATTCTTTTTCGACTTGTGACTGAAAATGGATAGGTATCGGATAGGGTCTGACTCTGATAGGATTATGGTCAGTTAGTATTATGTCATGTTCAATGACATGTGTGTGTCCCGGGATGTCGGTAAGGACATCCTGAAATGTTTGTAACATCGAAGAGACTTGTCGATGTTCCTCAGCGGAAAGATTAGGAGATACGGAAACGTTTTTCTAAGATTCCGTTGAATGAAGGGGGATCACAGGAAGAGGGAGATTGACATCAGAAAAAAGTAGTTTCCTCATCCTGTATAACTGACAGGGATGAGTAATGACCATGAGGTACTGGAGAATTGTCCGTTGCCTGGAAAATAGGCTGCAAATAGTCAGGTCTTTCATGAAATTCCGTGAGCATATTTATGTGGAAAGTTTTATGCTTTCCAACAATATCGACAACATAGTCGACATCGGAAATTTTAGAGACTATTGCATACGGACCTTTCCATGCAATAAGAAGTCTGTTCTCCCTTGACGGAAGAAGAACGAGTGCTTTGTCACCTGGACAAAGTTGTCGTAGACATCTATTTTTATTTGCAAACTGTCTTGCCTTTTCTTTAGCAAATTCGGATGAAGAAGTTGCTAGTTTGCATGCCTCGATGATCTTTTGCCTAAGAGCAATGACATACTCGTAAGAAGATTGAGTCTCATCGCTAATATTATCGGCGGTGATAAGATCGTGAAGTAAAGACATAGGGCCGCGCGGTTGCGCGCCAAAGACAAGTTCAAAAGGAGAAAATCCTGTGTGTTCATTGGGGACCTCTCTATAAGCAAAGAGAGCCACGGGTAAAACCCTGTCCCAATCCTGAGGATGATCCTCAGTTATCTTCCCAAGTAAAGTTTTTAGTGTTCTATTCAAACGCTCAACTAACCCATTAGACATTGGGTGATATATACTGCTGAAAGACCTTTTAATATGTAGCATAGACATTACCTGTGACATAGTGTCGGATATAAGTTGAGTGCTATGGTCTGACAATATTTCTCCGGGGAATCCCAAGCGAGAAATATTAGCTAAAGAGCGTCTGCGATATCGGCAGTGGAGATGCACTTAAGAGGTATAGCCTCTGGCCAACGTGTGCACATATCGACACATGTAAGGATAAATTGATGTCCTCTGGCCGACTTGATCCTAAAAGGACCGATAATATATATTGCCATTTTCTGAAAAGGGCGAATAGGAATGTCAGCAGCCTGGATAGGCGCAGTATGTCGTGGTCCTTTTGATTTGACCTCCTGACACACTTTGCAAGAACGACAGTAAATTCGTATGTCCTTGCTCACAAATGGCCAAAATAAAGCCGCAAGAACCCTCGACTTTGTACGGGAAAAACCCATATGTCCAGCACATTGCGAGTCATGAGCATGTTGCAATATTTGCAATCTCATACTCTTAGGCACCAGAGTTTGAGAATGAGTGGACGTAGTCGAGTCTTGTACCATACGCACAAGTACGCCGTTCTTCATAGAAATCCAAGACTTTCTATTAGTATTCTGATTTGGATCACCTTTTTTTTGCTAGAATGAAGAATTTTTGTAAAGAAGGATCTTCTTCTTGCAATTTTATAAATGAGTCACGTGAAATAATCAAGTGACTATTTTGGCTATCTACTTTATTATTATCAGTTAATGAAGTTTGAGGTGGATCCAGAGCATGTGCTCTTGTGACCACCGCATTGGTAGCTTCAATGTTTTGCTCCTCCCAAACAGCAATCTGCTGTGGGGTACATTCCCTAACTCCGTGAATACGACCAATAATAAGGTCCGAAATAGGGTTTGGAAGAAGACACGCGTGGACATCTCCAGTAAAGAAGGGAGTATAAATATGTATTATGGCAGTAGGATACTTTTCCACAGTGCCACCAAATGTGACACATTTGATCACCTTTCCTGTAGCACTGGATGGATCTACAAGAGATTGTCTAACACCAATAGTAGTACATCCAGAATCAAAAAGGACAAAACATACGCCTCCAGGCGGTTTTTGAATCATATAGGGAAAGCCTCGTTAGCTAACTAACTCACAGGAGGACTATAGAATTCCCTATCACAAATCACAGAGACGCAAGAAGCGTCCTCTCTCTGCTCAGTACATCTCGTGGAATCCCTGGGCGGAAGACGATTCTAACCCTCTTAAAGTTTGGACATGCGCAGAACGCATACATCTGACTAACACTCACAACGAAACGATGAAGGAACCATTTCAACAAAGCTATGTTCAGAAATCACGCCTTATATGGACGTTGGAATAAAACTCAACCCTAGTTTCACTCATTCCAAGAAATAGTTGACCGATACTACCGTATAAGGAGACAACGTTCGAAAAAATGAATCAGCGAGTCAAGACACAAGATAAGATAACCAACGAGTCAACCAACAAGAGAAGGTAACCGCCATAGTACAATGTACCTATTGTTTAAACAAGGGTTATCTGCCTTAGATCACAAAAAATTTAAAGTGTACAATTCATACAGATTAATTACACACAGTCTTAGAAAAATTCTGTGTGTAACACCCATGTATATACGTATTCTCGATTTGTCATTCCATCATCTCCAGTTAACTTGTTTAGTCTATTCAAACTCTACTCCTGTTTGTCTGAATACCTCAATACTCCATATCAGCACTTCCAACTCATTGCTTTTGTGCCTTTATTCTTTCTGACCGAACTTAGTCAGATCTGCCTCTATTAGTGTTCCTGAAAACATAATTTAATTCATATACATGTATCAAGTCTTCCAACTACATACTTACATGCAAGAGCATGTGGGCAGTTCTTACAGAAGTCGACTCTCCCAGTCGCTTACTTGTCATATCTATTTCTGAAATAGCTCATACTTCTCTTATCGTGAACTCACGATGATAAATATGGTTTTCCTCATGGAATTCATCACCTTTCATTTATTCGAATATAATCGTACCAAACTTGATCATCTGTGTATCATTTTCCTCCATCTTTGGTTACCCAATCAATAAAGTTCTCAAAATATGTTTGACACATCAAATTGGGGCTTCTGTGTTACCTCTCCTGTAAATATCTAACTCATATGAATGATAAGTTCAACTTATACTTACAGTCAGATCACTGAATCTCTCCCGAAATACTCTCTCTACACTTACTGTGACTATAAGAAACTTCTTAATCATTTAGAACACTGTCTAGTGATAACAAATCTTCTGAACATTTCTATATTTATGCTATTTCTGTATAACCACAGAATCCGTCTACCTGGAGACTACTGAAAACACACCTTGCTTCTTCAATCTCAAACTCAGGACTGCCCTAATGACCTCTGCTCATTATTCGGTCGTATGTTTCTCTCGCTACTTCTGATTCGGTTTTCTAACCTGTTTTCATTTAACTTCATTGGTCAAGCCTTTTATTTACAACTCAAAAAAAATACTTACGTTTATTTAACGCGAGGCGAGTTATTGAACTCTTGTCTGTTTTATTCATACAATATTTTCTTCCTCGTTACCGAACTGTCTTAAGCGTCTATCTGACGTTGCCAATAGCATGAATAATGCTTGGGCAAACCCCACGGCGACACACACACATATATATATATATATATATATATATATATATATATATATATATATATATATATATATATATATATATATATATATATATATATACGAACAATAATAATGCAAGAAAATCGTAAAACCAGAAAGACATATCGATACACGAAAGTTCATCAACGAAGACAGACATGAAAAACACTGTTAAAACAAGTAAAAAGTCACTTAGCTGGATTCACGAATGAAGCAATTACGATGGCTGTGAAAATAAGCGTCATGCGGAAGAGACGTATGAGCTAGTGACGGCTAAAAAGATACAAAAGGATACGAAACGAACCAAGGCAAAAAAAAAAGATAGATCGGAAAAACAACGACAGAAGAAAAAAAGAAGTATGAAAAAGAGAGAGAAGCCACCAGAATTTTATTCAAAATGATGCTGGGCATTAAGGTCCTCAGGAGATAAAACGCCCATATCATAAAATGAGACGATTCTCCAATGAAAAACGAGTTCGGTCATCACCGACACATAAAAGAAGAGCAGTGACATGAATATTAGAATTACCTGAATGGTCATGCTTATTGAAATGAAGGGCCATCGGTAAAGGTTTGCCATAATAGATGCCATTTAAGTGCTCACGAAACCTGTCTGCCAAACGTCTGTCAGTTTCACCAATATAAGTAATGCCACACTTCTTGCAGATGATAGCATAGATCAGGTTTCTGGATTCGCACTTTAAAGACTCTCTAATGACAAATTTACCGTTCGGAAAAGAAACTGACTGAGTGTTGCGTACAAAAGGACAGGTCTTACATATGCGGCATTGGCACAGTTTAGTACCCAAGTGAGAAGGACTGGTAAGTCTCAAGCGACAGTGTACAAAAAATCCCTAAAATTCTTATACCTACGATATGCTGCCAAAGGTGTATCACGAAACAACTCTCTGGTATCAGGATCAGCGTAGAAAATACGCACATGACGAAACAGAATTTTTTTTTTCACCGCCAAACAGTGGGGGTGGAAAGTTAAGACAAGTTTGAGTTTGTCAGATGTAGCAATAGGTTTGGCAGTAAGTGTCACCTGACGAGTCACGTGACTAATGCGATTGTTAGCATCAGATAAATACTCTGTCAGGGTAGTGACGTCGGCGAAAAAACTCGAGCATTTCTTGAGCTCGTTCACGGAAATCGTCTTCATCGTGATATACCCGACGTAAGCGTAGAAGTCGAGAAAAAGGAATGGAATTTTTACAGCTGAGAGGGTGACAAGAGGTGTAAAGAAGAAAACCATGAGCGTCAGCAGGTTTATAAAAGACAGAAGTAGTAAGATCGTCAATAGCGACGGTAAAATTCAGGTAATGGTCCATCTTTGAAGCATCAAATATTCAAAGTGACCCATGAAGAGGAAGGCATAACTCAGGCCCATTTTGGTGCCCATAGCAACGCCACTAATTTAATTAAAGAACTGACCATTGAATTCAAAGGAGTTGAGAGAAATAACCAATTCCGCAACGCGAAGAAGAGGACCTGTGCTAATAGTAAGGTCAGTGCGTCGGTCGAGAAAATATTGTAGTGCTTTAGGACCATCAGAATGTGGAACAGAAGTAAAAAGCGAACAAACATCTAGAAGGAAAAGACGGTAAGTGTGGTCAGGCATGAATTGGATGGAATCGAAGGTAGTGATATCATGGGTAGTGTCCTTCAAGTAAGAAAGTAGATTGACGACTAAGGGTTGCAAAATATTATCCAGAAATTCAGATATGTGTTCAGTGGGACAAGAGCAGGCTGAAACAATGGGTCGACCCGGATTGCCAATTTTATGCACCTTAGGAAGCATGTAGAAGGAATATTTACCTAAACTACTTTCAACAATATGGAGAGACAAAACACTAGAAGTAGGAGGTCATCATGGATGAGATCACGAATAGTAGCATGAACAGTAAGATTATTGCGGACTGTGGCATCACCAGAACTAGGTGAGTAGAAGGTGGAGATGCCGAGCTGTGAGACTCCTTCTTGAATATATAAGCCCTTTTGCCAAACTACTGCAGCACCACCTTTGTCGGCAGGTTTGATGATAGTGTCATCCCGTTTGTTAAGGAGTGACAATGCCCGTCACTCAGAAGTATTCAGGTTAGATCGATGGAGATGGAGAAGAGAAAGTTGATTAATATCATGCAAAGTGTCGGCAATATATAAATCAAGAGCAGCAGATGCACCTGGAGCAGGAGTCCAGTCTTGCTTGGGTTTATCAAAATGATGAAAGATATCTCGTCGGGCTTGGAATCATTCCCCTTTCTATGGTAATATTTAAAACGCATGCGACGAGGGAAGCGGTAGAAATCTTGGAGCATAGAATATTTATCAAATGTCGAACGAAGAGGAACAAACTTAAGACCTTTACTCAGGACAGACAATTCATCAGGAGATAGCTGCAGATCAGGAGGAATGCAAATAACTTTAGCATACGTTTGAAAAAAGGAAGCTGAAGATTCAGAAGGAACATGAGGACGGAGGCGACGCAATTTTTCTTTTTTATGCGTGCTCGGTCGAATATAGAGTTGCTTGTAAGTATCATGCATAATAGTACGAATATGAGGCAACGCTGTCGGGCACGAAGAAGTCAGTAGATGAAGTTGGTGAGTGAGGTTAGATTTCAAAAGTTCTAAGTCAGTGAGCAGGCGTTAATGTATCGCAATAACACACATCATACGTTGAAAGGAACACTTCTTCTCAACTAATTCCAAGCGGTACATTACAGAAGGATGAAAATGTCCAGTAGAAGGATGGAAGTGTGAAAAAACCCTTTAGAGTTAACTCTAACAAGAAGACAGTTATTAAGAAAATTAGAGTGACATGTAAAGAATGTTTTTGTTTGTATGTAGTGAAAGCTAAGGCAGCGCCAGACCGAGATATGTCAGAAGGCATGAGATAAAATGAATGGGTGATAAAGGCATGAAGAGAAGAAATCAAATGTTTTTGAAAAGGCATATTGAAGAAACACTGAGAAAAGGTTTGAAACAGACTGAACGCAGGACAGAGTTTGCCACTACGCCTTTGCCATCTGCAGATATGTGCAGCCTGCCAAGCAATTAATATCCAGCGTGATTTCTGAAGTTTGATGGTAAGGTAAATTATAAAAACTATTATGTATATATTTCATTTATTGCATTTATTATGTGTTGTATATGAATTGTGTATAGATGCTAAGAATTGCATCAGTTTCTTTAAATTTGTACCTGATTAGAAGGATCAAGCATATTCACGAAAAATATAAGGCCTGTGATTAATATTCGGAAGGATCAAGCTGTAAAGTATTTTAGGATCTACAGGAGTGGATGAAACAAGATGATTGTAGGTACATATAACTAATAGAAATGTTTAAACTGGTGTCCTTGCTTACTATGACTTGATAACCTCGACATCTGATTACTGACTGGTCCGACATCTGGGCTGATCACATACAAATCTTGCCAGATACTAGTGAAGACCTTATGTTGTCTCAAGTTCATTCAATAATTTGATCATACTGTCAACTATCAGAAGCCTGTGTACGTTAATAAATAAACAACACACAAAGGTATGTTATCAGGCACTCAGTGAGAAATAAAGAAGTAGAAGACCAGACAACAGAAAAACAACAGAAGTGATAGGCTTACCGGTAATCGAACCAGGACCTTCCGAACGGCACCCACCGCCTAGCCACGGGAGCGAATCGTCAATATCCACTCTGCGAGCTAAGCATTACAAAATAATGCTTCACCGACAGAGGTGTACGTTAATCAGTGGCAATCCCACACAAGTGAAGGAACCGAAGTGTGAACTACAGCTGGTTCTTGGTACCTCTACTGCTGGATCTGCCAAGACTGATAACTTCAGTGACAGTACAGTGTCATCAGTATCCAGAATCCCAGATAAGTGTTATATAAGGGAACTGACAGAAGTTTATATGAAACACCAGCTAAAACAGCTATTACAGCTATCATATGTATTTCAAGTAGCACGTCAGATGATGACAATCTTATGTTGAAAGTCAAAGGACATAAAAAGAACAGTCATACGAAAACAGTACAGTAAGTGTTCATTAACTTTACCAACTAAGAGAATAATAATCCAGATACTGAATTGAAAAGGACAGTACTTCTGGTTAAAGTGCCAAGTGACTTTTGTATAACACCATTTCTCCAAGAGGAAAGAACATCCCTACAATTACTCTAGATAAGGGATAACATTAATTTTGTGAATATTGTGTGAATAGTTTTATTACTCTTTTCCAATCAGCAGAAAAACAATATCAATATAAATATTACATGATTCATTAATTGTACATGAGGACTTGTTTACTTTTAACCATTGTGTTTAAAGTTCTTATTCATTTCATTTATCCCCTAGCATTAATTTATCATATGATAGTTGTGGGGAGGAGACATCTTAAATCCTGGTACTACTTCTTACCATCTGTGCCAGTGTTTTTCACAGTCTTACTATTCCTATGACAACGATACACCAGTGCTTATTTCTAAGACTGGGATATTGCTTATAAGACCAGAACTCGTGACTGGCATTCTATCCTTGTATCATCTGATACACCTGGATATGTTATCTATTATATATATAAACAAAAAACTTCTCGTCACAGATGGGTACATGCGTCAATGGCACAAGCCGTCGCCAGCGCGATGTCCGTTATGGCTAAAGACACAATGAAGATGTACTGGTTCGTGTGTAGGGCTGGTGTTCGTTGGATCACGATTATCGTTAACACACTTTCACAGATAACGAAACAGCTGAGTGGTAATACAAGATATGCTGTATGAATTACGTCATGAATTATGTAGAACCAATAAAAAGTACCGTTTCCAATCATTTTGTGGAGCACACTAAACGCAAATTACGAAACTGTCTACCGAGTAAAGTCGAAAAAAGAAAGTATAGCAGTTTGTATGTTTGTTAAAGAATGTCACTTTTTTGACGACGTGTCAAATCTCCTTCACAGAAGTTATATGACTCACAAATTATTACACTTCCTGCTTGTTGTTGTTAGTTGTATTTCTGATCCTGTCTTGTTTGACCTTCTGTTTTCAGTGTTGTTATAAACAAATGATATAAGTATACGTTATTCAGAAAATCCATCTAAGACGGTGAGAAGATTAGACTTCGTGAAAATCAGCTTGATGAGTCATAAAAATCAAAATATTCCTCAATATCTTATAGTTGATAATAAACAGTAAAGTAGACAGAGAAGTTAGTAATGAACAGTAATCTTTTCAACAGAGTAGCAAAACTAGAAAAAAATCCTTTTGCAATAGGATATTGGTAAAAAAAATGTAGAGGTTTTAAAAATGTATTTCGTAGTTATTCATTTTTGTAAAAACCGTGTTAAACCTAAATGATTATTAAATCTGTTATTTGTAAATATACAAACTTAACGTCTGTTTAATCATTTTGAATGTACTCCATGTTTGTCTCAGTCAATTTGCTAAAACACTCTAAACAGAGCTATACCATAATAAGAAGAATTCCACTGAGTAAATCAGGGTGGGGGCTTGAACGAGCTGAAATTAAAAATTGCTTAATTCTTCATAAAAGGCGGCTGATCAGATAAAAGTTAACAATTACCCTGCCCCTCGCAGCAATGTTCTTGACTTCTGAAATATCTCATGATTAATCCTTTGAGATAGAAGCATCATTATCCTTCTATCCACAACTCTGCCAAAAGTAATCTTGTGCGAAGGTAGACACCTTTGAAGATTCATGTTAGATACGCTTAAGTTTTGGCCATTTTTGAACCACTACTGCAAAGCGCGGGAGGCAATTCCGTGACAGCGTTTAAGTTTGTCAGTCAAAATAGTAGTAGTAGTAGAAGTATTAGCTCCCTTATAACTCATTATGGGAATATGTCCATGAGGTAGGGCAATCGACCACCGTTCAGCCCAGCACTGCTTAAAAAAAAAAGATTTAAAACAATAATTCATTTCTGAACTGTTGTTTTATAATTGTGAACTGGCTCAGAAATATTTATAGCGACTCGGAACAAAACCATAGAACTCGAAGACGAATTAAAAACAGTATTTTGAAAACTGTACAGAGTCTCATTTACCTCATAGGCGTACGATATGCAGTCGTTGATTAGATTAAAGGAAATGATAAGTAAAACTTATAACACTAAATAACTTTGAGCAAAACAAAAATGTTACAGTTCAGATTAACAAAGATAACTAGAACATGATTGGCATACCTCAACATTTTTCATTATCTCCAACGCGTTTCAATGGAATGATTGGGATGAACAATTTTGATTCATAATATCCTCTCCTCTTAATGCCGATGATGAGCAATCTGACGCTACTGGTAGAAATCGTTACTGTTTAATACACCACTACACACACTGATCGATACGGTCTCGCAGTGAGCGACGAATATGTGGATTAAAGTTTCGTTCGTTGAAAAACTACGAATGATCCTGACGTTAAATAGAATTAGCGGAAAATAATGTAAGTCTAGGAGCTATGAACAATAACCAACATTAAATAAATAACCCCCCAGTGACGTAACTAGGGTGAGGATGGTAGGGCACGTGCCCTGCGTGCTGAATTCGGAAAAAGGGGTGGAAACTAATTTTTTTTTTTGTTAAATAAATCAGTTCTTCCATTTATATGTAGGTATATGTGATTGTAGGAACGAGTCAGATGATGGTGTACTGCAGAGAATTGCATCAGCACCAGTTCAGAGTTTCTTTGAAAGAAAGAGTTTGGAGGAAGTGAGTAGTTTTAAGTACGTAGTGTTGCATGTGTCAGCAAAAAGAGGAATGGAAGTAACTGTGAGGCGCAGATAAAATATAACCCTGGAAGACCTATTGTCTCAGCCTGTTCTTGTCCTACTGAACACATTTCTGACTTCCTCGATAGCATTTTCCAGCCTATCGTTGAGAATCTTCCCTCCTTCATCAAAGACCCCAATCACGCTCTTACAACTTTCTCCTCTATCCGACTCCCAGCAGACCGCTCCTACCGTCTTTTCTTGCTGGACGTCTGCTCTCTGTATACCTCTATTCCCCACTCTGATGGTCTCCGAGCTCTTCAGTTTTTTCTGGACCAACGCACTTGCCCTTCTATATCCACTGTCACTCTTCTCCGTCTTGCTGAACTGGTCCTTCAACTGAATTCCTTTGAATTCAATGGTCAGTTTTTTTGACCAAATTAGTGGTGTTGCCATGGGAACGAAGATGGGTCCCAGCTATGCCTGTCTATTCATGGGCCACTTGGAGCATCAGATATGGCAACAATACTCCGGTCCTTTCCCTGGGTTTTACCGCAGATATATCGATGATGGCATAGGTCTCACAGATATGTCTGAGACTGATTTACACCGCTTCATCGACTTTGTGAACCACTTTCACCCCACCATCAAGTTCACCTCCCTCGTCTCCACAGTATCTGTCAACTTCCTTGACATTACTATTTCTATCACGCCCTCCGGCCTTAATACCTCAGTATACTACAAGCCGACAGATGCCCACAGCTACCTCCTGTATACCTCTTCTCATCCTCGGGCCTGTCGTGACTCCCTTCCTTTTTCACAACTTCTCCGCCTCCGCCGTTTATGCCAAGACGACGATGACTTCCACTTACGAGCAAATGAGATGTTGGATTTCTTCCGTAACAGACTTTATCCAGAACATGTTCTCACCTCTGCTCTCCAACGTGTGCTCCCCATCTCTCGTCTGGAGGCCCTCAAACCTCACCATAAATCCACTTCGGATAGAGTCAAATTAATCTTGACCCATCACCCTCACAGTACTACTGTCAAACAGATCCTTTTCCGCCACCTCCCTATCCTCCAAGCTGAGCCTCTGACCCAAAAAGTATTCAGTGAAGCACCTTTGGTGGCATATAGACGTGACAAGAACTTGAAGGATCTTCTTGTTCACAGCCGTCTCCCAAAGGAGAATGCCACTCACTTTGGCACACTACCCTGTGGTCGGACACGATGCAACACGTGCAAGTATGTCATATCAACCCAGAAGGTGTCCTTTCCTAAGGCTACGTACACCATCACTAGTAGCTTCACGTGTGAATCGCGCAATGTCATTTATACGATCATATGTAAACGTTGCTGCAAAACTTATATTGGCCAAACAGGCAAACGACTTGGGGACAGATTCAGCCAGCACTTAAATGACATCGCTCAGCAAAAGTCCACACCAGTTGCTATACACTTCAATGGTCCTGACCACCATGGTCCCATCGACATCCAGGTCACAGCGATCCGATCCTGCTCCTCTGACACTGCCAGCCGAGAACAGCTTGAGAACCGTCTTATCCACCGCATGGGGTGTCTAAAACCAGCCGGTCTCAACACTTTTCACACCTTTGTCTGAGGTCACCCTCTCCTCTCTTGCTCTATTTTACTCTTTCCACTCTTATCCTATTCTTCTATTTGTATGCCATATACATTTTTTTATTTCATATTTATTTATCTCTCATTCTGTCCCCTTCTATTTCCAGTCCCCACTTTTATCACGTTGGGTAGTTTATTTTCCGGTTTCTTTTTTTAGTTTCTTAGTATGCATTGTGTACATCCGGCGGCGGAAGTCATTTTTCTGTTCAGCCACGCGCTTACAAACAGACAGCGATTTTGATAGAATTTCGGTTCTTGCCTTCAGGGAAGTACCCAGTTTTTATTTTATTTAGTTTTTATGTGTCCTATCTAGCCTTCACTTTCTTTCCTTTCCTGACGAAGGCCTTGTGGCCGTAACGTAGACTATTTTCTTTGTCTTTTGTCCTCGTAAGACGAATCACCTTTTTTCGATTTTTTTTTTCAAACCCATCCATCGTATTCCACGTCTTACCGCAGTTCCCCTCCACTTCCTCGATTATATATATATTTTTTTTGACTGCACCGTGTCTCTGTTATCTCGTATCTCTATCTACCTATCCTGCTTATCTCCCTGATCCTATCCTATCGCCTTTTCTCAGTATTTTATATCCTATTCACCTATTTATTTTCGTATTTCCCTATTCTTCCTTCATACCTTATATAAGCCTACCGCAATCTACCCTATTTATTTACTGTTTCAGCGTTTTATATTTTATTTATTTCACTTTTTACGTTTTTTATTTTCTGGACGTTTTACTTTTCCCCACTATGCCCTCTCTGAAATATTTTATCAACTCGCTCCGTGTGTCGGTTACCACCAGCTTTAGCTCCCTACCTCCTGATATATCCCGTGTCGCTATTGACTTTGCGTTCGTTACTTTCAAGAAAACTAGATTCACCTCTCATCTCCACTTTATTCACACCTGCCTCCACCACAAAATTCTTCCTAATGGGTTTTCTTCCAATTTTCATCCATCTGCTGGTACACTCAATCCTAGGGAACAACGTCTCCTACAACGAATTGAGACCAGATGTGGCTTTCAACGTATGCGCGTAGTGGCCGCCAGTCACTCCCGCCTTTTATCAGACCTCAGTGCCCTACAGACCCAGCTTCTGCTTCGCTTACGTTGTCTCACCTCCAACAACTTCCCTTTCTATTCTATGGTACGCACCACTATCCACACACTGAACCGGCAGCTGCATGAGTTCCTTTCCACGTCTAAACACCATAAACTATCCCGTCTCATCCCTACCCCCATAGCTACCCCTCCATCCTCCACTCCATCATGCACTCAGGTAGTCTGCATCCCCCCAGATCTACCCCTCTCTGAGGGAGAGCGCTCTGTTCTCAGTAAGGGCCTAAAATTTGTTCCTCTTCGTCCGACCCTAGACCAATACAATCTCCTCCAGGATGTTCATCGGTTTCACCGTCGCATGAGGCTGAAGCTCCATTTTAGAGAGAGAAAGACAGCACTCCGCAGTCTCAGGCTGAATCCGACATCTTCGCACGCTTTTCTGACTCTACTAAACCTCCCTTTACACCTAAACCTGGAGCCTCTCATGCCCTGGACCTGTATATCAAGAACACCATCCATGACATTCAGCAGCTCCGCCCTCGTAGATTGCATTATTCCAATCTCACTTCGGCGGAGTCTGGTGCTCTCTCCCTTCTTCGCCGTAGAGACGACATTGTCATCAAACCGGCTGACAAGGGAGGAGCCATTGTCGTCTGGCAGAAGGACTTGTACCTAAGTGAAGGTAAAAACCAGTTGACCAATGGCACTTTTTACAGGTCCAGGACCAGCGATGCGACTGTCTCTAACAATCGCATTGTACACAACACGATTAAACAGCTTATCACTAGTAATGATCTTCCTCCCGAAGCATCTCATCTTAGGATTCATGACAGCTCTTTGGGCAAGCCTGTATTCTACATGCTCCCCAAAATTCACAAGATCGAAAACCCTGGAAGACCTATTGTCTCAGCCTGTTCTTGTCCTACTGAACACATTTCTGACTTCCTCGATAGCATTTTCCAGCCTATCGTTGAGAATCTTCCCTCCTTCATCAAAGACACCAATCACGCTCTTACAACTTTCTCCTCTATCCGACTCCCAGCAGACCGCTCCTACCGTCTTTTCTTGCTGGACGTCTGCTCTCTGTATACCTCTATTCCCCACTCTGATGGTCTCCGAGCTCTTCAGTTTTTTCTGGACCAACGCACTTGCCCTTCTATATCCACTGTCACTCTTCTCCGTCTTGCTGAACTGGTCCTTCAACTGAATTCCTTTGAATTCAATAGTCAGTTTTTTGACCAAATTAGTGGTGTTGCCATGGGAACGAAGATGGGTCCCAGCTATGCCTGTCTATTCATGGGCCACTTGGAGCATCAGATATGGCAACAATACTCCGGTCCTTTCCCTGGGTTTTTACCGCAGATATATCGATGATGGCATAGGTCTCACAGATATGTCTGAGACTGATTTACACCGCTTCATCGACTTTGTGAACCACTTTCACCCCACCATCAAGTTCACCTCCCTCGTCTCCACAGTATCTGTCAACTTCCTTGACATTACTATTTCTATCACGCCCTCCGGCCTTAATACCTCAGTATACTACAAGCCGACAGATGCCCACAGCTACCTCCTGTATACCTCTTCTCATCCTCGGGCCTGTCGTGACTCCCTTCCTTTTTCACAACTTCTCCGCCTCCGCCGTTTATGCCAAGACGACGATGACTTCCACTTACGAGCAAATGAGATGTTGGATTTCTTCCGTAACAGACTTTATCCAGAACATGTTCTCACCTCTGCTCTCCAACGTGTGCTCCCCATCTCTCGTCTGGAGGCCCTCAAACCTCACCATAAATCCACTTCGGATAGAGTCAAATTAATCTTGACCCATCACCCTCACAGTACTGCTGTCAAACAGATCCTTTTCCGCCACCTCCCTATCCTCCAAGCTGAGCCTCTGACCCAAAAAGTATTCAGTGAAGCACCTTTGGTGGCATATAGACGTGACAAGAACTTGAAGGATCTTCTTGTTCACAGCCGTCTCCCAAAGGAGAATGCCACTCACTTTGGCACACTACCCTGTGGTCGGACACGATGCAACACGTGCAAGTATGTCATATCAACCCAGAAGGTGTCCTTTCCTAAGGCTACGTACACCATCACTAGTAGCTTCACGTGTGAATCGCGCAATGTCATTTATACGATCATATGTAAACGTTGCTGCAAAACTTATATTGGCCAAACAGGCAAACGACTTGGGGACAGATTCAGCCAGCACTTAAATGACATCGCTCAGCAAAAGTCCACACCAGTTGCTATACACTTCAATGGTCCTGACCACCATGGTCCCATCGACATCCAGGTCACAGCGATCCGATCCTGCTCCTCTGACACTGCCAGCCGAGAACAGCTTGAGAACCGTCTTATCCACCGCATGGGGTGTCTAAAACCAGCCGGTCTCAACACTTTTCACACCTTTGTCTGAGGTCACCCTCTCCTCTCTTGCTCTATTTTACTCTTTCCACTCTTATCCTATTCTTCTATTTGTATGCCATATACATTTTTTTATTTCATATTTATTTATCTCTCATTCTGTCCCCTTCTATTTCCAGTCCCCACTTTTATCACGTTGGGTAGTTTATTTTCCGGTTTCTTTTTTTAGTTTCTTAGTATGCATTGTGTACATCCGGCGGCGGAAGTCATTTTTCTGTTCAGCCACGCGCTTACAAACAGACAGCGATTTTGATAGAATTTCGGTTCTTGCCTTCAGGGAAGTACCCAGTTTTTATTTTATTTAGTTTTTATGTGTCCTATCTAGCCTTCACTTTCTTTCCTTTCCTGACGAAGGCCTTGTGGCCGTAACGTAGACTATTTTCTTTGTCTTTTGTCCTCGTAAGACGAATCACCTTTTTTCGATTTTTTTTCAAACCCATCCATCAGATAAAATGTAAGAAGTATAGTTCTGGAAGGCCAACCAAAAACAACCTGGCGGAGGACTGTGGAAGCTGAGATACGAAAAATGAACCAGAGTTGGGGCACTGTACGAAGGATGGCCGCCGACCGAGCAAAGTGGAATCAATTTGTTGTTGCCCTACAAGACGCCACTAGGCGTGATGGCCACTGACTGCTTTGACGGTCGGCGGTTAAGGATCAAAGAAGAAGAAGAAGAATAGTTCTGGGAGTATAGCTAGGCTTTAGGAAATTATGGGCTATGGGAAGGGAAGGCTAAGAGAAGCTTGTATATTCTTGTGACGTCACGATTTGGTTGTGCCAGCGATTTGCACTATTTCGTTTCATGTAGGTCTTTATTGAACTTCATTCCACAACAATGTGTGTGAGCGTGGTATTCATGGCAGTCGTATGGACATTTGGCCTTACTCTCGTGTTTGTTTAATTTGTGTTTCTAGTTGTGTGTGTATTTTCTGGCTCAATGTATTTGTGTTACTGTTGTCACGAGATGGATTTTTGGGGCGACCTCTTTCCGATATCTCTTTGACTACGGTTGTATTCAGTTACACTGTTGTACTGATTTTATTCTCGTGATTTTCCATGGTCGCTCCATTTTTCCTTCTGTTTGCTATGTAGCAGAGAGTTTTTTTTTTCAAACATTTGACACTCCTTGTTGATGATTAACACATCACATTTGCAAAGAGCGGCGGAGGTAATATTGAACGTCAGACAAATTGGTAATTCTTTTGTACCAATGCTTGGCCGCTACGGATTAGCCCTACAGTCGCCAGCGTGTTTGTTTAAATCGCTAATAAAGGCCAGAGTGCAGGAGAGATAACGAGATTATCCTTCTGCGAATAGATTACTTTCTGATAAAGTAACTTTGCTACATCTGAAACACATTAGTCGAATGAGTTTACAGATGTGTTGGTGAGTTCTCCTGCCAGGACATCGGATGTTTTCAGACCATATACGGAAGACTTGACCTCTACATTATGTTCAACATTTTTCCATGTCAGGAATATTTTGACATCGCTCCACCCCACATTTTGTTTGAAATCGATTGGGGTTTTCTTAGCTTCGTTACAAACAGATGCGAGGGCAGGACAGTGAAAATAACCTGACACTTCAGTCAGTCAAATCTACTGTGAAGATCGCTTGCCAAGACACCAGAATTGCCAGAAGTTAGAATTCAGAATTCCATTTTATCAGAACGGAAATTTTTTAATTGGAGAATCTCAACGGACTTACAAAAACAGCCCAGGAAATCTCTATCATTTTAATAAGGAAAGCTGCTGTCTGAGGAAACTGAAGGAAAAACACTGAGTCAGAGAGGGAATGACAGTTAAAATTAACGACCCCAAGTACACGTTTAAAAAGTGCCTTTAACTTCATTCATCCGAGCAAAAAGTCTGTAAGCCAGGATTGGCGTAAGTTGGCGTTATTCATTCTATATTTTCATTGTTAATATGTGAACTAATATGTATATATTACTAGAAGAGGGGGCCACATAACTATGTGTCGGAAAACGCAATACTCAAGAGAGCGTTTCGTTTCTATTCTTTATCATAGTTATTGGGGGTACCAGCGGAAAGTACTATCTCTGGAACAAGAAGGGACAACCTTGAACAGCGACGAGCGTGAGCAGTGTAAAAATAACTAAGCCATCAGAAGAAGCAGAACCGTCATTGGCAGCTAAGTTCACTATATACACTACCACATGAACATCTTGTAAAAATCTACACCCCATCACGAACGTGATGATAACTTTTTCTTGATCCATATCTATTCAAATTATTTTCAAACAGTTAAAACTTAAGTGATTATTACATTTTGTTATTTGTAATTTTACAAATTTAACTTCGATTTAATCCTTTTAAATGTACTGCATGTTTGTGTCAGTCAATTTACCACACACACTCTAAACAGAGATATACCAGAATAATAAGAATACCACTGAGTAAATCAGCGGTGGGAGTTTAACGAGCTAAAATTAATCATTGCTTAATTCTTTACAACAGTTCTCGGCACATTCTAGAATTAACGTGCTCAGCCAAAGCAGCATTGTTTTCGGTCATCTGAATATCTTGTGAAAATTCCCTTGTAATAGAAGTGTCATTACCCTTCTATCTACCTCTCTGCCAAGAGTAATCTTGTGCGAAAGTAGACACATTTAAAGGCCCATATCAGATACTCATGGGTTTTGGCCACTGTTGGACTACTACTAAACTGTTTGGAGATGTTAGGAGCCTTGGGTTGGAAAAAAAACGTCTTTGGTTTTTTGTTTGTGAAAGAAACTGAACGATCGGAACAGGGCCGGAACATCTGGCGTGCACTGACTGACCGTATGTTTCATGGGGTGCTAAAGTTTAAGATGATGATTAGTAAGATGATGCTCAAAGAAGTTAATATTTTTGTAACCTGCATTCAACGTATATAACTATCAATCAATACCCTTTAGCTCCCCAAGGAGCATAAACCTTCGGCAAACACAAGTCCTCCTGTCACATGCCATCAGCTCTTCTTCCTCAACCATTTCATATCTGTCTCCAGTTCTCTTCTCCGTGTTTTATTTTGGTCTGCCTCTGGGGGTTACAGAATAACGACTACCTTTTTAATGTTATCCTAAGGTTTCCTCAATGTGTGTCCAATCCATGGCCAGTCTTCTTCACATCTAATGTTCCATTGGCACTAGTCTAGGTCTTGTCCTCAGATCCACATTAGTGACTTTGTCATACCATTTTAATTCTTCTATTCTACGCAAGCAGCCATTTATGAGTGTTTGTAGCTGTTTGGTTGTTGTTTTTGTTTTTCTCCATGCTTCGCAGCCATACGATAGAACTGATTTGACACTTGAGTTGAAGATTCTTATTTTTATGTTGGACTTGATTTCTCTAGATCTAAATATGTTTCCTAATGCACTAATACCTCTTAATGCGTTTTATATTGTATTCTTACTTTGATATCATTGTTTGTCCCTGCAACTTTGTCTATATTACTGTCAAGACAGGTGTATGATTCCTCATTGTGTAGTGCTATTTCTTCAAGTTCTACCTTGTATTATTCCCTGCATTTGTTCTCATTATCTTTGTCTTTTCCCTGTGTATTTTCAGTGATCAATAATTGACTATGCAAAAGTTAGGAGGAGCTCATTCAAGCTAGAATCTTGAGGGGGCCAGACATTGGAAGTGATCACTATCAGCTAACAATTAAAAGAACCACTGAAATAGTTGCTCGGCCTAGGAATTGCCTAACATCACGCAGACACGTTCTGCCTTAAATTCAAGGACATCATAAAGACAGCTGCCGCTGAAGCATGTGGTGAAGTCTGACTTGGGAAGTAGAGAAAGAGGACACCTTGGTGATCAGAGGAAGTTAAAGAGAAAATAGGAGACAAGAAAAAGGCATTGAAACAATACTTAAGAGCTACAAACAGAAGTCCTAGGAAGAATTTGGAGAAAAAGCTATAAAAGATGTTTAAGAAAACCAGAAATGGTTCTACAAAACCATAAAGAACATGAGTAAGGAAAAACAGCGCCCTCTTAAATTTATAAAGGACAAGCAAGGCAAATTGTTTACTGCCCCAAAGGAAGTAATGGAACGATGGAAAGAATATATCTCAAAACTCCTTGATGCAGGGTCAAGCATCAGAAATGAAACCACTAGCGAAGATGAGGAAACCAATGGTGGTGAAGATGGCATTAATATGGAAGAACTGAAAGCAGCATAAGATAAAATCAAGACGGGCAAAGCAGTATAATGGTATAACACAACAAATGGTTAAGTACATGGGAGCAGCAGGCGATTCCTGAGGGTCCTACAGGCAGCGTGGTACAACAAGACCATACCAAAGGATTAGGAGATTGCCATCATAACACAGATTTTCAAAAAAGTGTGATAACCGACAATGTGAAAACCAAAGAGGCATATCCCTTTTCAGTGTCCCTGGTAAAATCTACTCTAGAATCCTCGAGCTGAAACTCAGACGCCTAGCTGAGCCACAAATGGATGAGGTCTAGTGCTGATTCCGAGCAAACCGAAGTACTCAAGACCTAATCTTCACACTCAGACTGCTGAGTACAAAGGCCCTTGAGTATAAAAGCGAGATCCATCTTTGTTTCTTAGATCTGGATAGAGCGTTTGACAAGGTCCCTTGGAGCAAATCCCTGGAAGAACATTCCAGCACCTCTTATTCATGCTTTACATGGCTTCTACGAGTCTAGCAGAAATTATGTGAGAATGGCAACTGTAGTGGTTTTTGATGTTATTGTATGATTGTTATGTTACCTAGTGTACTGGATGAGGTCAGCTGTGAAGGCTCCTGAGATAAAAGTTTATGGGAGTTACAGAAGGCCTTTCTGCTACCACTTACGACCTCAAACAGACCTATTCTACTATAATGAATGTTAGCTACGTTAAAAGTCTAGGGTACTGAATGGTGATGTGTAGGTAATAAAATACACAGACACACACATGTAAATTCTAAGTCTAATAATGATAATAAACTCTATGATACACTGAATTAACACTGGCTGTTATAGTTTAAGTTTAAAATTTTTTTTAATTTATTAGTCCTGAACCAATTGTTTCTTTTGGTCAGAACATATGAAATACTATGTATTTATCAATAAAATGCAGATTTATATTGCATAATCAAATGAAATTTTTGTACATAGGTATATTATTACAATGGTTAATATTAATAATCTCTATAATGTCTTGGGAAAAACTATCACTGGATGTTTAGTTGGGGTGGCGTCATCATGCCCAATCTATGGTTACAAAGTTTAGTTTCCTTGACAGATGGACTGATGTTAAGGTTTATATAACAAGATTTTATTTCTTTATTGATGGTCGACCCTGTTGATGAATCTACAGCAGGCCAGGTTTGCACTTAACTGGCCTGTGACGATGTAGTACAGGATTCTTGTGGCCCACTCCTCTCAGCAGCTGGAGTAAAATGTTAGACTGCACAGACACCCGCTCTTGTACTTCTACAAAAGCATCTGGCACAATCGTAGTGCCAGATCAGAAACTCTGAAACCAAAATTTGTGCCATGTGTTAACACTCTGTTTACTGCGCCACTCTTACACACAACACCACAAAACAACAGTATATAGATTGGGTCAGATCTCTCTGACCAACTTAGCACATCTCACCTAGTTGTTATCAAATAGTACCAGTTTCCCAAGACTGCATTGCATCCGAAATATGTTCAATAGTTTCCTCCTCCATTCAATAAGGTGGGTGTTATGTTCCCACTGATCTCAATTATAGATCCGCCTTCCATAGTCTTAGATAGGTTTTCATATATTATGTGTTTGTCTCTAGGCCCTGGCTTTCGCTGGGGACCTAGAATAAGCACTCACTTGTCGTAATCATTTTTCATGATATGGCAGTATCAATCACTCAAAATATTAAAATAAACAAGATAAATGCTTTTTCCCTTACCACAATTCAGAATTGAGAACACAGTTACTTAGTACTAGCAAAACTTAGCTGAGCTGCTGGCTAGATTAGGGCGTCCCACTGATTTTTATTTAGTAATTCCTGGAAATCACCTCTAGCAGTAACGTACTGTGTCAATGGACAGTCTTCTTTAAAATGGCACAAGCGTGCGTCTCTCATTCAATAATATAAATGTTTTTGTCCAATCAGCGGACTTCCCCTCTAACTTTTTCAAATATTGACGCCAAAATGTAACTTTAGTGAAATATGCACAAAAAACTGTCTGCTAGTCTGATTTGAACAATACAGTCTTTCGTCAATATCTGCCGTGTTATCTGTCCGTCTGTGTAATTAAAAGTATATAATTTCTCTGCTCAAGATGGGCTATCAAACTAGCTAGGTTTTATTTTCATAACTTTATTATTAAAGAAAACCCTACTTTTCTCAAGGTTAGTTTTTGAAATTTGTTTTTTTAACCTTCGTCCACGGCGTTTGCCGCTATATTCAAATAAAACAACCAATTACCGTAAAACGTACAAGATACGACTGTGTCTAACAAGAGCTAAGGTCGTTTTTCTACCAATTCCTTACATTGTGTCAACTAGTGGCGTGAATTTTTTTCCTTTAAACTACAAATTGCGTCTTTTTGCCTTTTTAGATTCAAACACGTGTTCAGACCGTCATATTTTTTTCTTTTATCTCCGTTTCCCTCCCGTCTAAAAGGGTAAACCGTTTAGTTTGCATGTTCCAACTAGTTAGTTTCAATGGCGGTAGAAAGCGCTGGCGTAGGTGAAGAAGCCTCGGCATATCTTTCCTATATTTTTATCCCTACGTGTTATTTTACCCGTTATCTTTATAATTGGAGATATTTTAACGTTGTATCACGGTAATTTCACCACACATCTCCCCACCTGAGAACACGCACAAATGCAAGTTCCAAAACCAGTGATACACATAGATAAAATTACTCCTCACGCCTGCCAACTACTCTAATTTTGATCACAGGGGTGCCTACTGAGGAAATCTGCACCGACATTCTGTGACCCCGGGATATATTCAATATTAAACTGATAAGGTTGCAACAATAAAGACCATCTTAACAATCTTGCATTTTCATGCTTGGTCTGAGATAAGAACACTAGGGGCTGGTGATCCGTCTGGACCACAAAAGTCCTACCATACAGATAGATTTGGAATTTTTTTATTGCCCAGATTAACGCTAAACATTCTTTTTCGCTTGTGGAATATCCTTGCTCCGCTTTATTCAACTTGCGGCTTGCATAAGCGACTGGGTTCAGTTCCCCATTGGGTGAAGAGGACCTTTGCAACAAAGCCGCCCCCATGCCTACATTACTTGCATCTGTTCTCACCACAAAGTCATGAGTCAAATCAGGCTATTTGAGAATAGGCTTGCTAGTGAGTTTTTCCTTTAACTCTTGAAATGCCAATTCACATTGCGTGGACCAAACAATTTTATCTGGATTTCCCTTGCGAGTCAGATCAGTCAGAGGAGCACATATAGAGTTAAAATTTTTGATATATTTTTGGTAAAACCCACATAACGACACGAATGATCGCACGTCTTTTTTTGTTTGTGGTCTAGGTGCTCTCTGCAGTTTTTCCAAGTTCTTGGGTCATTTGCTTCCCTAAGCCTATCAAATAACATTTTTAGGGAGTTAATGTGTTCTTCAAATGTCTCTGTGGCGACGAGAATATCACCATGAAATTCGTGATACATGGGTTATTCAGGGGATCCAACAATTTGCGCATCATCCTTGAAAATACACTCGGAGCATTTTTCAGTCCGAATGGTAGCATGTTGAATTCATAATGTCCTTCCGAGGTGCTAAAAGCTAAATAAGGTCTAACTTCAGGCTTCACTGGAATCTGGTAATAGCCTTTACTAAGATCCACCTTCGAAAAGTATTTTGCCTTGTTCAATCTGGCAAATAACTGTTTTGTGTCTGGTAATGGATCCACTTGTCCTTCTGTGACAGCATTCAGTTTCCTGTAATCTATGCACAGTCTATGTTCCCCAGACGGTTTCCTCAACAAAACTACACTGGAGCTAAAAGAAAATTCACTGTGTGAAATAATCCCTTCTTTCAACAAATAATCTATTTCCTCTTTCAATGCCTTCTCCTTAGCGAACGGAACAGAATAGGCTCTCATACAGATTGGGTTTGAGTCTACCAGCTTCATGTCATACTGTAGCAAATTTGTATGTCCTGGTTTATCTGTTAATACATCTGTATGTTCCTCCAGAACCTGTTGAACTCTCTCCCTCTGATTTTTAGTCAGGTGCTTACTGACTTTTACTTGTGCGGCTGTCTCACAGGGATGTAATGGGTATTCATGTGAGGTGAGTGGTTCCTTTTTCATTTTAGTTGCGATAGCCAAGGTCAGTAAGGGGGTGCTTTCCTGGAGTGGTCTGTCCAGATACTTCTTTAAAAGGTTTACATGATATACCTTCTCCTTCCCCTTTTTGTCAATTTTATAGTTTGTTCTAGACACCTTCTCTAGAACCGTATATGGACCTTGCCATCCAATTTGTAACTTATTCTGGCTGCCGGGTAGTAGAAGAAGCACCTTCTCTCCCACAGCTAATTCTCTGTCCTTTGCTTTCCTATTAAAATACGCTGCATGTTTCTTCCTGGCTTGTCTCAAATTATCATTTGCCAGTTTCCATCCAGCTTTCAGACGAGTGGTCAGCTCGTTCACATATTGATATGATGAGGTAACAGTCTCTTCTGCTTTCTCATCTGTCCAGGTCCTTCATAAAGCTTCTAATGGACCTTTTATTGGCCTCCCAAATAGCAGGGTTGCGGGAGCTATCCCGGTTGAACTATGTGGTACCTCCCGATACGCAAACAATGCGGCGGGCAGGAATTGATCCCACAGATCCGGTTTTTCGTGTGCCAGCTTTCTCAGGATAGAAATGAGAGTCCCATTGAACCTCTCTACCTGACCGTTCCCTTGTGGATGGTACGGACTACAATGAAAGTGTCTGGCTTGAAATAGCTTAAAAACTTCTTCCGTTAGTTTCCCCTTGAACTGTGAGCCATTATCAGTCAAGATTTGATGCGGGAATCCTAATCGGGTGAATATTGTAAGTAGTGCCTCTGCTACATGTTTTGAATCAATTGATGGCAGGGCTACCGCCTCTCCCCACATAGAACAAGTGTCCACCAGAGTAAGGATGTAACTGTTCCTCCTCTTGGTCCGAGTGAGAGGTCCCACAATATCCACTGCAACCCTCTCAAAAGGTGTTCCCACTATGGGCATTTCCCCTAGAGTTGCAGGAGCAGTCCAATGCTTTGGAGCTACACTTTGACATTCTGGCAGGATTTGACATATCTTTTTATATCCTCCGTTATCCCTGGCCAGAAGTAATGACAGGCTATACGCTGTCCTTTGGCGCTGATCCCCATGTGACCACTGAAGGGAATCGCATGCCCTAGTTCCATCACTTTATCCCTATATGAAGTGGGAAGAACCAGCTGGTTGTGACCATTTGTTCCAGTTCCGGCCTTCCTGTATATCAATTTGTTCTTCATAAAGTACTCTCCCTTGCTTGGAGGTGTGTGGCATTTGGGCAATTTCTTAAAACATGGCTTGAGTGTCCTATCCTCAGCCTACGCCATCCTCATCTCTTCTGGATGAGCATTTATAGGTTCACCTTCTTCCTCCTTTTTCTGTGACCTGGTCTGCACTGTCGCCATGATCACAGGTCTCTCGGGATTCCAAAAGAAGACGTATCTACACCCCAATATCAGAGGGTAGATTGGTTCATCTATCACTGCTGCTCTGATTTCTCCTTCCACATAGCGAGTTTTCACCGTTATCCTTGCGATGGGAAGTGTCATGAGTGGTATGTCCTTAGTCGCCCCTTGTATTTCCACTGTTTCTGTGGTATACTGACTTGGGTCCACTAGGCTAGACTTCACAACTGAATCATAATCCAAACCTGTATCATATAGGCACCTTATGGTGACCCCATTACAAATAACATCCTCACAAACTGGGGGGGTGATAAGGTTCCTGCTGTCCATTAGGATTAACCTTTAATCTCTGGTTCCCCGATTTCATTGCAGCAATGTTTGAAGGTTTCCTTTTACAAAATTCGGTGTTATGGTTGTCTTTCTTACACCATTTGCACCATCTCTTTCCTTGGTTAAACGGTTTTCTTTCATTATATTTTTGGTCATTGAACTGTGAGTTTCTATCACGATAATCATTTCGTGGCCTATCAAAATTTGTCCTGCCTTTATTACCTTGTTCTCTGATATCACATTTACTAAATTGCTGTGGAGCTTTAAAATTTTCTATGTGCTTATTTTAGTGCCACTTACCTCTGCCTGGGCTGCCTGATACCTCTCAGCGACATTTAAAACCTCCCCCAACCTCTCTGCACCTTGTTCCATGAGAAATTTTCTCAGGTCTGGAGCCATGCACTCTCT
This sequence comes from Oreohelix idahoensis, assembly GCA_024509875.1. Taxonomy (NCBI): domain Eukaryota; kingdom Metazoa; phylum Mollusca; class Gastropoda; order Stylommatophora; family Oreohelicidae; genus Oreohelix; species Oreohelix idahoensis. Next base: position 80,753 of record JAMPIV010022722.1, read on the forward strand.
TAATTGCTCTATCATGATCATCTCTTTAAGATCTTGGGTCTTCCCCAGAGCAGTCCATTTCTCCAAATAGGTTTCCAGTCTGGCAGAGAATTGGTGCTATGTCTCCCCAGACAACAATTTGGCATTTCTAAACTTCTTACGATAAAATTCACCATTCTTTTCATATCTCAATAACAAAGCCTGCTTTAGCATGTCATAACTGTCTTGGTCGTCTCTATTCATCTTAGCAAAAACTTCATAAGAAGTACCACTAAGCCCTTGGGATAACTTAAGACTCCACCTCTCTCTCTCTCTAACCCATACGTAGTAGCTAATAGTTCGAATCTACTGAGGTACCCCTCGATGTCATCGTCTTTCTCAACAAAATGGTCTAAATGAAAGCCCATAGCTGAGGTTGAGGCTCCCTGACTAGGCATAGCATCTGAGGCAAAAGGGCTGGCACCATTTTCCGGAGCATGGCTTTGTAATTCCAGCTCCCTTAGTCGTAATTCGTGCTCCCTATGCAATCTTGTATCTTCTGCCTCAGCAGCCTGTCTCTTTTCTTCTGCTTCCCTTTGATGTCGTTTTTCTTCTGTCTCCCTTTCGGCAGTCAATCTCTTATCTTCTGCTTCTAATTGGAGCCTTTTAATCTCCCTATCTGCCTCCAATGCCTTAGCCTCTTTGTCAGCCTAAATCTGCAGCCTCTTAAGTTCTTTATCAGCCTCAATTTGTAACCTCTTCTCTTCAGCTAACCTCCTATCTTCCCTTTCAATTTACTTGTCACATTCTGAAGTTACATACTGAATTAAAACTTGACCCTCCATGTTCATCTCCTTCGCCGTCAGCACAGCAGCCGATCTAAATTTTGCTAGATCTGCCATACTCTAACACACAAATTAACAATGACTAAGGTAAATCCAATTATATAATTACTAAGGTAATATATTAATTAATTAATTAATTACCACTGGCTGTGAAGATTCATCAACTTGTACTTTCCACTTTTTATTTTAAGGGACACTTTTAAATTTATACAACTCTGTCCCCACTAGTTTAATTCCCGGACCTGGAGACCCTAATATCTTTGATAAACTTAATCCCCGGACAAGACCCCAATATTTGTAGTGGTTTTTGATGTTATTGTATGATTGTTATGTTACCTAGTGTACTGGATGAGGTCAGCTGTGAAGGCTCCTGAGATAAAAGTTTATGGGAGTTACAGAAGGCTATTCTGCTACCACTTACGACCTCAAACAGACCTATTCTACTATAATGAATGTTAGCTACGTTAAAAGTCTAGGGTACTGAATGGTGATGTGTAGGTAATAAAATACACAGACACACACATGTAAATTCTAAGTCTAATAATGATAATAAACTCTATGATACACTGAATTAACACTGGCTGTTATAGTTTAAGTTTAAAATTTTTTTTAATTTATTAGTCCTGAACCAATTGTTTCTTTTGGTCAGAACATATGAAATAATATGTATTTATCAATAAAATGCAGATATATATTGCATAATCAAATGAAATTTTTGTACATAGGTATATTATTACAATGGTTAATATTAATAATCTCTATAATGTCTTGGGAAAAACTATCACTGGATGTTTAGTTGGGGTGGCGTCATCATGCCCAATCTATGGTTACAAAGTTCAGTTTCCTTGACAGATGGACTGATGTTAATGTTTATATAACAAGATTTTATTTCTTTATTGATGGTGGACCCTGTTGATGAATCTACAGCAGGCCAGGTTTGCACTTAACTGGCCTGTGACGATGTAGTACAGGATTCTTGTGGCCCACTCCTCTCAGTAGCTGGAGTAAAATGTTAGACTGCACAGACACCCGCTCTTGTACTTCTACAAAAGCATCTGGCACAATCGTAGTGCCAGATCAGAAACTCTGAAACCAAAATTTGTGCCATGTGTCAACACTCTGTTTACTGCGCCACTCTTGCACACAACACCACAAAACAACAGTACATAGATTGGGTCAGATCTCTCTGACCAACTTAGCACATCTCACCTAGTTGTTATCAAATAGTACCAGTTTCCCAAGACTGCATTGCATCCGAAATATGTTCAATAGTTTCCTCCTCCATTCAATAAGGTGGGTGTTATGTTCCCACTGATCTCAATTATAGATCCGCCTTCCATAGTCTTAGATAGGTTTTCATATATTATGTGTTTGTCTCTAGGCCCTGGCTTTCGCTGGGGACCTAGAATAAGCACTCACTTGTCGTAATCATTTTTCATGATATGGCAGTATCAATCACTCAAAATATTAAAATAAACAAGATAAATGCTTTTTCCCTTACCACAATTCAGAATTGAGAACACAGTTACTTAGTACTAGCAAAACTTAGCTGAGCTGCTGGCTAGATTAGGGCGTCCCACTGATTTTTATTTAGTAATTCCTGGAAATCACCTCTAGCAGTAACGTACTGTGTCAATGGACAGTCTTCCTTAAAATGGCACAAGCGTGCGTCTCTCATTCAATAATATAAATGTTTTTGTCCAATCAGCGGACTTCCCCTCTAACTTTTTCAAATATTCAAACTAAAAGTCAAATTTCAGTCCAGTCTCAGTCTAGTATGTAGTATTTTTCCCAAAATTACACTTGTTTTTTGGACTAACTACATGAAAAAACTACACAAATCTGCCCCACTAAGTTATTTTTAGCTACTATCCTCCGACTTTGCCCCCTAGTTCATTGCAGTTTGATTTTATGCGTTCGGCTCAAGGACGCCAAAATGTAACTTTAGTGAAATATGCACAAAAAACTGTCTGCTAGTCTGATTTGAACAATACAGTCTTTCGTCAATATCTGCCGTGTTATCTGTCCGTCTGTGTAATTAAAAGTATATTATTTCTCTGCTCAAGATGGGCTATCAAACTAGCTAGGTTTTATTTTCATAACTTTATTATTAAAGAAAACCCTACTTTTCTCAAGGTTAGTTTTTGAAATTTGTTTTTTGAACCTTCGTTCACGGCGTTTGCCGCTATATTCAAATAAAACAACCAATTACCGTAAAACGTACAAGATACGACTGTTTCTAACAAGAGCTAAGGTCGTTTTTCTACCAATTCATTACATTGTGTAAACTAGTGGCGTGAATTTTTTTCCTTTAAACTACAAATTGCGTCTTTTTGCCTTTTTAGATTCAAACACGTGTTCAGACCGTCATTTTTTTTTCTTTTATCTCCGTTTCCCTCCCGTCTAAAAGGGTAAACCGTTTAGTTTGCATGTCCCAACTAGTTAGTTTCAATGGCGGTAGAAAGCGCTGGCGTAGGTGAAGAAGCCTCGGCATATCTTGCCTATATTTTTATCCCTACGTGTTATTTTACCCGTTATCTTTATAATTGGAGATATTTTAACGTTGTATCACGGTAATTTCACAACAGCAACCCATAAGTAATAAGAGTTCAGGACCACCACTTGCGTAAGACAAGGTGTTATTTTGTGACATTATCTTTTCACATTCCTCATAAACGTTTTCATCAAGGCATGTAAGGAGAGGACAAGAAAGTATTCAGTGAGGTACTGGAAGATGAGACAGGTCTATATTTCAGAGCTGCCATTTGCTGATGATGATACACTGATTGCTAAATCAGAGGCTGCCAAGGGTTGCCTCCTCTTAGCTATGCAGTAGTAGTCCAACAGTGGCCAAAACTCAAGAGTAACTGATGTGGGTCATCAAGGGTGTCTACCTTTGCACAAGATTACTCTTGTCAAAGTTGTAGATAGAAGAATAATGATGCTTTTACTTAAAGGCAGTATTCACAAGATATTCAGAAAAGCGAAAACAATGCTGCATTGGCTGAGCACGTTAACTCTAGGATCTGCCGTCACCTTTTGTGAAGGATTAAGTAATCTTATGGCAGCTCATTCAAAACCCCCAGCTGAGTTAATTCAGCGAATTTCCTCTATTATTATTTAGTAGCTCTGGTTGAGTGTATTTAAGAAAGTGTCTGAGACATACGGATACAACACATTCAAAATGATTAAATCAACTTAAAATTTTGATAGATATAAATAACAAATTTAATAATCACTTAGGTTTCAGCAGGTATTAAAAATTGAATATTCTTTAAAAAATTGATCATCATCACAAAAATGTTAATGGGGAAATATATAAGCGGATGTTTCACTTGGCAGTTTTTATGTGACTACTTAGCTGCCAGTGAGGTTTCTGCTCCCGATGGTGTTTTGGTTCTGCGCAAATAGGTGACTGGATTTCTCACGTTCCTGGTCAAGATTAAGAGTTGCAGCACGTTCCAAGTAAAATCGGGAACAAACTGCAAAACTCGTCCCTTGTCTCTAAGACCCGTCACATGGTATCTAGCGTCGATTTCAGGCCACTTATACCCTCACTTGTTCCATAAATAGTACCCTCAACTGGTACCACCAACTAGTGTGACAAAAGAAGAGAAACGAATACCTTCTGAGTATTGAGTTTTCCGACACATACTTATGTGTCCCTATCTTCCTATACCACCATCCCATCTATCTTCATAATTTTTACTCTCTCTCTCTTAATCCTAGTGGGTGAAAAACTATCTTTACGTTTAAAATTAATAGATTTAAATTTAACCTTAGTTGAAAATGTGAACAATATAGTTTTAATATGTTTACATTTACATCGATAGAAAAGGTTCTAAACTTTCATTGCAGTCAAAGTGAATATGTTTTACATTTACACTAGTTGAAAAGGTTAATACTATAACAAGAAAGTACAACATTTCTTTCATCATTCCCTCCGTGCTCCATGTGGAACTTGGAACTACCTCTGAATTAGGTTCTTTATAAGAAACTCGCAATAAATCAGTCACCAGCCCTGGCAGTGGTCGTTCATGAAATCATCATTGTATATGCTGAGGTTGCCAGCCTCAAATAACTTGGACATCCTCTAGCAACTTTCACATATTAACATTCATGTATTAGTTCACATGTTAATAATGAAGAAATATAGACATTCAAAATTTACAACTTACGCCAATCTTTAGGCTCACAGACTGCTGGCTCAGAGAAACAAAGGCACTTGTAGAGGCCTCGTACACATGGTCTGGTGTGTTGTTACTTTAACAAAAAGTTCCCACTTTGACTTGTGTTTCAGTTCCCTCAGATTCCGGTTTTCCATGTTAAAATGGTAGATATTTTCCTGGGCTTTTAAGTGTCCGGTTTGATAATGAAAGTTGATTTTAGTCTTTACTCTGGTGTCACAAGAGGTTCAGATGTTATTGAAAATAAGAAGATATCCTGGACATACGGATGTATCAGATGATACTATGATAGTGCCAGATAAGAGTCTGGTCTTATCAGTAATACCCCCTTCTTTGAAAAGTAAGGGTGTATAGACAACAAAAGGTAGGGTCAAGCTGTGTAAGTTCCCGGAGAAGATGGTGATGTAGTACTCTGAGTCCCTATCGGCTACCTCTCCTGATCCACCCCTGTGATTATGGTAGATAATATTGTTTCTGACTCTGCTTGGGAAAATTATTTAATTAAAATTTACCAACATTGAATAAAAACTTAACTTAAAGAATTTAAGGAAGTCTGCTGGTAAATATTTACAATTTATTTATACATGTACTTTTTTCTGTTTGAAAAGTTTTTTTTAAAATCAAATATTTTACAAAAGTAAATAAATAAGAATAGTTCAACAAATGTCTTTCACTTGTGTTGAGATGTCTATCATTTTGTAGACAGTTTAGCTTGATTGATCTTTCACTGAAGAATTTCTAGTGTTATTAGTACAATTTAATTGAAGCTCTATACTGTTCTGTTCATCACGAACTGGATGCATTTATTTTGGTGAGCAGGCATAAGCTACACAGTTGCCTCGAGAGCAACATAACTGAGTCACTGCAGATGGCTCCCTCTGATGCTGGAGAGAATCTTCAGGTGAAAACTTTCCAACTGCTACACACGATATGGCTGGCCCTCTACCATAGACTGGTACTGCATTCGTTGCAACTTCATTAAGAGAAGCCTCTTCTTATTTGTTGTAGGCTTTAAGTTAAAGGATTAAACGAGAAACGAAGTTAAACGCAATCCCTGTATTTGCCTATCAATATCCCTCTATGACACAGATGGGGACGATAGACAGTTTCAGACTAGCGTGCTAGCAGATGCACAAGGAATAGTATAGTAGCAACAATCATTTTAGTTCAATGTGATCATAATTTTCTTCTACCATCTTAATTATCATTCGTTTCCCATGATTCGCCTCCATATCCATAATTTGGTCGCGAATAAAACTACCAAGTAATAGGTCAAATTATACAGTACTTCCATCCCTTTCATCCTTCCTTATGTTCCTGGTAGGTGTCTCATTCCATTCAAGAAATACTTCTTTAAATACATTTTCTAAACTCATAGACACTCTTGGCCATCATTCTCAATATTTTAAATATTTCCGAAGGCGGGCTTTTCCTCTAGAATTACACATGAGCCTGTAAGTTTCACCAGTACACACTGACCGTTCCTAACACATCTATACACGTCTTATCGCACAGATGGATTAATCAATAGAATTACACATAAATATATACATATATATTTATATAGATTCGTTCTTACCCTCAGGCACACACAGACGAGCTCTTAATCGTTGATTAAGGTCTGCTAACAGGTACAGAAGGCAAACACTTGCATTAACATATGCTCCTTTTTTGCCGCTCTCTGTATATTCAAATAATTGTGACTGACCCGAGTTTGTTAGGCAAGTCTATTTATAGTGTGACCTCGGACGTACGAGATGGAAACCCCGAGGAATGTAATCACGATCAGAAAATATGGATACCTTTTTGCGTATCGTTCAATGTAGGAAAACTACTTTTTAAATTATCTCCGTTATTCCTGATGCGATTTTATTAACCCAAAGCTTAAATTATACTCGGAATTAGGCTTTATATATCTATTTAATAATCTTTTAATTTCCAAATTGCATTTTATGTTATGCATAGTTTAAACTGCTAAATTGAGGACAACCTGAAGCTTCGAATACACTCAACCCATGTGTAGTGGTTTTGATGGTATTGTATGGTTGTTGTGTTACCTAGTGTAATGTATGAGGTCAGCTGTGAAGGCTCCTGAGATAAATGTAGATGGGAATTACAGAAGGCCCTTCTTACTACCACTTACGACCTCAAACATATCTTTTTTTACTATTATGAATGTAGCTACGTTAAAAGTCTAGGGTACTGAAATGTAATGTGTTGTAGTAGAATATACAAACACACACAGATAATTAATAAGTCTAATAATATTAATAAAATTCTATAACACACTGAACTAACTCAGGCTGTTTTAGTTTAAATATTAGAATTTTCTTTAAATTTATTTGTTCTGAACCAATGTTTTAGTTTGGTCAGAACATATGAAAAGTTATGGAGTTATAAAATGGAATGCATGAATAGATGGCATAATAAAATGGAAAGTGTGTACAAAAGTATTTTATAAGACTGGTTAATATTAATTATATTTATCAAGTCTCTGGGAAACTATTACTGGATATGCTGTTGGGGTGGTGTCATCACACCCACTCTGTGACTAGAACAAGCTTTGTCCATTTTCTTATAAACTTTAATAAATGTTATCTTTCCCAAAATTCAGTATATTTGTGTTGGGGAAATGTTTATAAATTCTTTAGGAGTATGGTGAATCCTCAGCAGGCCACTAATCACTCATCTTGTCTGCGAAGATCTCATGCTGGATTCAGATGGCCCACTCCTCTCGGTAGCTAGAATACAATGCTAGACTGCACCGTCACACTGTTTGACTGCACACACGTCTGCTTGTGTAATCTTGATTAGTTATGTGGCACTATCCTAGTGCCGCAACAGAAACTCACAATTCTGAAACAAAAGTTGTGTGGTGTGTCAGTAATCTACCTACTGCACCACGCTTACACACAGCACAACACAACGACACTACACAGAATGGGTCAGATCTCTCTGACCACACAGCACATCTTACCCAGTTGTTTTCATATAGTACTAGTTCCCCAAGACTGCATTGCATCTGAGATATGTTCAATAGTTTCCTTTAATTCAATAAGATAGGTGATATGTTCCCACTGATCTCAACAATAGATCCGCCTTCCATAGTCTTAGTTAGGCGTCCATATATTTTGTTTGTCTCTAGACCCTGAACTTGGGCTGGGGATCTAGAGCGAACACTTACTTGTCGTAATCATTTTATACGATATGGCAGTATCAATCACTCGAAATATTAAAATGTACAAAATAAATACTTTCATTCTTACCAGAATTCAGAATTGAGAACACAGTTATTTGCTAGCAAAACTCAGCTGAGCTGCTGGCTATATGATGGCGTCCCACTAAATGTATGTAATATCTTCTGTGAAAAACACCACAGGCAATAATCAACTGTGTCCCTGGACAGAATTGTATCAAATGGCAAAAATGCGCATCTCTGTCCTGCCATTATGATTATATTTGACCAATCACAGACTTCCCCCCTAACGTTTTCAAATCTACAACCAAAAGTCAAATTTCAGTCAGCTCTCAGTCAAGTATGTATTATTGTCTGTTGGTCCGTCTGTCTCTACTTGGTTTTTCACAAAAACACACTTGGTTCTACATGCAATACCCTACACAAATCTGCCTCCTAAGTTATTTTTAGCCACAATTCTCCACCTTTCCCCTCTCTTTAGTTACAGCTTGATTTTTGCGTTTGCGTGTCTCAAGGACGAATATTTGAAACTTTAGTGAAATTATGGATAGTACAGGCGCTAGTCTGATATGAACAATACAGTCTTTTGTCAATATCTTCCTTGTTATCTATCCGTCTGTATAATTTAAAGTATATTATTTCTCTGCTTATGATGGGCTATCAAACTAGCTAGGTTTTATATTCATAACTCTATTATTAAGAAAAAACATATTTTTTCTCAAGCTTAGTTTTTTTTTTTTATTTGTTCGAGAACCTTCTCCACGGCGTTTGCCGCTGAATTCAAATAAAACAATCAAGTATCGTAAAACGTCCAAGAAATGACTGTTTCTGACAAGAGCTAAAGTCCTTTTTTGTCCGTTTCCTTACATTGTGTCAACTAGTGACGTGAATTTTTTTTTTCTTTTACTACCAATTGCGTCTCTTTTGCCGCTCTAGATTCAAACACGTGTTCAGTCATATTTTTCCTTTTTTGATCTCCGTTTCCCTCCCGTCTACAAAAAGGGTAAACCGTTTCGTCTGCACTTCTAACTAGTGAGTTTAAATGGCGGTAGGAAATGCGGGCATGGGCGAGCATGTATCCTAGTATCTTACGCATTATTTTTATCCCTACATTTTAATCCTTATATTTGGAGATATTTTAACGTTGTATTACTGTAAATTTATCACACATCTCCCCACCTGAGAACATGCACTACGGCAAGTTCCAAAACCAGTGATACACATAGTTGAAATTACTCCTCACGCCTACCACTACTCTAATTTTGATCACAGGGGTGCCGACTGAGGAAATCTGCACCGACATTCAATGACCCTTGGATATACTCAATACTAAACTGATAAGGTTGCAATAATAAAGACCATCTCAACAATCTAGCATTTTCATGCTTAGCATAAGATAAGAATACCAGGGGCTTATGATCCGTCTGGACCACAAAAGTCCTACCATACAGATAGATTTGAAACTTTTTTATTGCCCAGATTAACGCTAAACATTCTTTTTCGCTTGTGGAATATCCTTGCTCCGCTTTATTCAATTTGCGGCTTGCATAAGCGACTGGGTTCAGTTCCCCATCGGGTGAAGATGACCTTTGCAACAGAGCCGCCCCGAGGCCTACATTACTTGCATCTGTTCTCACCACGAAGTCCTGTGTCAAATCAGTCAATTTTAGAATAGGCTTGCTAGTGAGTTTTTCCTTTAACTCTTGAAAAGCCAATTCACATTGCGCAGTCCAAATTATTTTATCTGGATGTCCCTTGCGAGTCAGATCCGTCAGAGGAGCACAAATAGAGTTAAAATTTTTGATATATTTCTGGTAAAATCCACATAACGACACGAATGATCGCACATCCTTTTTTGTTTATGGTCTAGGTGCTCTCTGCAGTTTTTCCAAGTTCTTGGGGTCAGGGGTCATGTTACCCTGATATACAGTGTGTCCCAAGAATTCCAACTCCTTGCATCCAATACAACATTTTGTTGGCCTAGCAGTTAAGTTCGCCTCCCTCATCATCATCAGTTGCCATCTCCACAACGGAGGTTGGCTGTAATGGATCTCCAACGTCTTCTGTCTCTTGTCTTGGTGGTACACTCTGATAGACTCTTTCCCGTCCATCTCTTGATGTTATCTTCCCACTTATAGCGCTGTCTTCCCCTTGCACGTTTACCTTCAACTCTCCCTTCTGTTATGGTCTTCTGCAAGGTATTATGCCTTTTTATGTGGCCAAAGTATTTTAGCTGCCGAACTTTGACCTCTCTCATTAGTTCTCTTTTCATACCTAGATTTTCTAGGACCTCCTTATTTGTTTTCATCTCTTTCCATGAGATACGCCCCATTCTTCTATATATCCACATTTCAAGAGCCTCAATTCTTTCTTCCAAATGCTTATTCATCGTCCAGGTTTCTGCACCATACAGAAATGCAGAATATATATAACACTTTATGATTCTCAGTTTTAATTTTATGAGATAACTGTTTGGATGTCAGTATATGTTTCATGTTGTTGAATGTAGCTTTGGCCATTCCTATTCTCTTCTTGATTTCTGTTTCACATCTGCCATCTTCTGTTATTATATGACCAAGATATACGTAGCTCTTGACTTGTTCCAGGGATTTTCCCATTTACGCTTATCTTTAATGTGGGTTTATCGTCTGTTTTGCTAATTATCATAGTTTTAGTTTTCTCAATATTAATGTCGAGTCCATATTCATGACTTATACTGTTCACTTGCTTCACTAGTTCTTGTAACTCCTGTTCGCTTTCAGCTAACAACACGGTATCATCTGCATATCTAAGGTTGTTTATTGATCTTCCACTGATGTTCAGTCCTGGTATTTCCTGTATCTGTTTGAAAATTTTTTCGGTGTATAAATTAAATAGGCAGGGGGACAGCACACAACCTTGTCTGGCACCTCTTTTTATGTCTATGTATGGTGAATAATTCCTTCCCGATCTTACTGTGGCAGTTTGCTCCCAATAAAGGTTACTGAGTATACTTATATCTTTTCCATCAATACCTATGTCTTTGAGGCATTCAATTATTTTCTCATGATGGATTCTGTCAAAAGCCTTCTTATAGTCAATGAAGCACATATACATACTTTTTTGGACCTCTGTATATTTTTCTGCTAATCTTCTTAGGCAAAATATTGCCTCTCTTGTTCCACTGTTCCGTCTAAAACCAAACTGTTCTTCTTGGATTTCGCCTCCCTAAGCCTATCAAATAACATTTTTAGAGAGTTAATGTGTTCTTCAAATGTCTCTGTGGCGACGAGAATATCATCCATGAAATTCGTGATACATGGATTATTCAGGGGATCCAACAATTTGCGCATCATCCTTGAAAATACACTCGGAGCATTTTTCAATCCGAATGGTAGCATTTTGAATTCATAATGTCCTTCCGAGGTGCTAAAAGCTAAATAAGGTCTCACTTCAGGCTTCACTGGAATCTGGTAATAGCCTTTACTAAGATCCACCTTTAAAAAGTATTTTGCCTTGTTTAATCTGGCAAATAACTGTTTTGTGTTTGGTAATGGATCCACTTGTCCTTCTGTGACAGCATTCAGTTTCCTGTAATCTATGCACAGTCTGTGTTCCCCAGACGGTTTTCTCAACAAAACTACACTGGAGCTAAAAGATGATTCACTGTGTGAAATAATCCCCTCCTTCAACAAAAAATCTATTTCTTCCTTCAATGCTTTCTCCTTCGCGAACGGAATAGAATAGGCTCTCATACAGATTGGGTTTGAGTCTACCAGTTTCATGTCATACTGTAGCAAATTTGTATGTCCTGGTTTATCTGTTAATACTTCTGTATGTTCCTCCAGAACCTGTTGAACTCTCTCCCTCTGACTTTTAGTCAGGTGCTTACTGACTTACTTTTACATGTGCGGCTGTTTCACAAGGATGTAATGGGTATTCATGTGAGGTGAGTGGTTCCTTTTGCATTTGAGTTGCGATAGCCAAGGTCAGTAAGGGGGTGCTTTCCTGGAGTGGTCTGTCCAGATACTTCTTTAAAAGGTTTACATGATAAACTTTCTCCTTCCCCTTTTTGTCAATTTGATAGTTTGTTCTAGACACCTTCTCTAGAACCGTATATGGACCTTGCCATCCAATTTGTAATTTATTCTGGTTGCCGGGTAGTAGAAGAAGCACCTTCTCTCCCACAGTTAGTTCTCTGTCCTTTGCCTTCCTATTGAAATATGCTGCATGTTTCTTCCTGGCTTGTCTCAAATTATCATTTGCCAGTTTCCATCCAGCTTTTAGACGAGTGGTCAGTTCGTTCACATATTGATACGATGAGGTAACAGTCTCTTCTGCCTTCTCATCTGTCCAGGTCCTTAATAAGGCTACATCTGGACTTTTAAATTTTCATACTGATTTTTCATGGCATCCTTCGGATCCCTTCCATTGGAAGCCTTATAATGAGGACTTTTCTTCCTAGAATCATCACTCACAAATCGACCACTACCAATTTTCTTCTTGGGTTTGTCTCCCCACTTTAGATTGCTTGTGAGAGATCTTTGCTCTCTTTTAGTTTCCTCCAGTTGATATAAGGTTGACCGAGGGATTGTCAGCTTATTCTGGGGTAAATTTCCTCTTTGTACTCGTCGCATAGTGGCCATGTTAATCCATTCAAGTGAAGACCGGGTGTGAAAAGGGGGCTCCCATTCCACTTTGTCTACCTGATTATAATTATGTTTCCTCCCAGGCCTAAGTTTGCCCCGTGGAGTTTCTAGGTCCTGCTCATTTTTTCCCTTTGTGGGTGTTCCCTCATGAAATACGCCACATGCTTCTACAAAGTTTTCAATATCGACATTTACGTCGGGCCAATAGTATTTTCGAGCAACTTTTTGGCATATGGTACCTACTTTCTCATGGTCACCATCTTTTCCAACATGTAAGCTCCTTATTAAATTTGCCCTATATACCTTGGGAAGAACCAACTGTCCGTGACCAGTGGATCTAGTTCCTGTCTTCCTATATAGCAATCTGTCCTTCATAAAATATTCTCCCTTGCTTGGAGGTGTGTCTCATTTGGGCAATTTTTTAAAACATGGCTTGAGTGTCCTATCCTCAGCCTGCGCCTTCCTAATCTCCTCTGGATGAGCATTTATAGGTTCACCTTCTTCCTCCTTTTTCTGTGACCTGGTCTGCACTGTCGCCATGATCACAGGTCTCTCGGGATTCCCCAAGAAGACGTACCTACACCCCAATATCAGAGGGTAGATTGGTTCATCTATCACTGCTGCTCTGATTTCTCCTTCCACATAGCGAGTTTTCACCGTTATCCTTGCGATGGGAAGTGTCATGAGTGGTATGTCCTTAGTCGCCCCTTGTATTTCCACTGTTTCTGTGGTATACTGACTTGGGTCCACTAGGCTAGACTTCACAACTGAATCATAATCCAAACCTGTATCATAAAGGCACCTTATGGTGACCCCATTACAAATAACATCCTCACAAACTGGGGGGTGATAAGGTTCCTGCTGTCCATTAGGATTAACCTTTAATCTTTGAGTCCCCGACTTTATTGCAGCAATGTTTGAAGGTTTCATTCTACAAAATTCGGTGTTATTGTTGTCTTTCTTACACCATTTACACCATCTTTTTCCTTGGTTAAACGGTTTCCTTTCATTATATTTTGGGTCATTGAACTGTGAGTTTCTGTCACGATAGTCATTTCTTGGCCGTTCAAAGTTTGTCCTGCCTTTATTACCCTGTTCTCTATTATCAAATTTATTAAATTGCTGTGGAGCTTTAAAATTGTCTATGTGCTTCTTTTTAGTGCCACTTACCTCTGCCTGGGCTGCCTGATACCTCTCAGCGACATTTAAAACCTCCCCCAACCTCTCTGCACCTTGTTCCATGAGAAATTTTCTCAAGTCTGGAGCCATGGACTCTCTTAATTGCTCTATCATGATCATTTCTTTAAGATCTTGGGTCTTCCCCAGAGCAGTCCATTTCTCCAAATAGGTTTCCAGTCTGGCAGAGAATTGGTGGTATGTCTCCCCAGACAACAGTTTCGCATTTCTAAATTTCTTACGATAAAATTCACCATGTTTTTCGTATCTCAATAACAAAGCCTGCTTTAGCATGTCATAATTGTCTTGGTCTTCCCTATTCATTTTAGCAAAAACGTCATAAGAAGTACCTCTCAGTCCCTGTGATAACTTTAGACTCCAACTCTCTCTCTCTAACCCATATGTAGTAGCTAATAATTCAGATCGACTGAGGTACCCCTCGATGTCATCGTCTTTCTCAACAAAATGGTCTAAATGAAACCCCATAGCTGAGTTTGAGACTCCCTGACTAGGCGTAGCATCTGAGGCAAAAGGGCTGGCACCATTTTCAGGAGCATGGCCTTGTAATTCCAGCTCCCTTAGTCGTAATTCGTGCTCCCTTTGCAATCTTCTATCTTCTGTCTCCCTTTCGGCAGTCAACCTTTTATTTTCTGCCTCCCTTTGCTGTCGTTTTTCTTCTGCCTCTAATTGGAGCCTTTTACTCTTCCTATCTGCCTCCAATGCTTTTGCCTCTTTGTCAGCCTCAATCTGCAACCTCTTAAGCTCTTTATCAGCCTCAATTTGTAACCTCTTCTCTTCAGCTAACCTCCTATCTTCCCTTTCAATATACTTGTCACATTCAGAAGTTACATACTGAATTAAAACCTGACCCTCCATATTCATTTCCCTCGCCGTTAGCACAGCAGCTAATCTGAACTTTGCCAGGTCAGCCATCACACAAAATAACAATGACCAAGGTAATTCTACTTAATTAATGACTAAGGTAATTCTACTTAATTAATGACTAAGGTAATTCTACTTATTTATAATGGCCAAGGTAAGTATAATCAATTAATGACCAAGGTAATTCTAATTAATTATAATGGCCAAGGTAATTCTAATTATTTAATTAATTAACTAATTAACCCTGGCTGTGAAGATTCACCAACTTTTATTTTCCCCTTTTTATTTTAAGGGACACTTTTAAATTTTTACAATTTGTCCCCACTGATTTACTTCTCCCACCAGGAGATTCTAATATTTATGATAAACTACTTATCCCGGACGAGCCCCCAATATTTGTAGTGGTTTTGATGGTATTGTATGGTTGTTGTGTTACCTAGTGTAATGTATGAGGTCAGCTGTGAAGGCTCCTGAGATAAATGTAGATGGGAATTACAGAAGGCCCTTCTTACTACCACTTACGACCTCAAACATATCTTTTTTTACTATTATGAATGTAGCTACGTTAAAAGTCTATAGTACTGAAATGTAATGTTGTTACCGTTGGCTTCTCACTGTTGCCGTTAACACTGTTAATGGGGCTGGTTTATACTGGCTCTTCTATTTACGTTTACATATAATTATCCATTGTCTTTTCTCAGTAAATTATGAGATCGTGCTCTTGATGGTGAAGTACGCGAAGGTGGGATATAATATTGACAACTTCATCATACAGTCAAATTCTGACGTTATAGATTTGATAAGTCCTTTCTCGAGTCCACAAACATTTATTATATCGATTCCATACAAGAACAGTTTACACATGGTCATCATGAAGAATTATAAATAATAAGTTGCAGTTCATACTTCAAATATTATTCCTTTACAAATCAGTCCTTTGTCTCCTAGCTTGAAAACATAGTAGTCAGAACCGCATAACTGTATGCACGCGTGGTTGGAAAATCCAATACACCGACAGTGAGATTATGCGTCTGGCATTAGAATAACTAAGGCGGACTATATATTCACGTTGACAAGGTTTAGTCAATTACTAACCTGTACCTTCATCTTTCTTCGTTATCACATTGGACTGACCCATGTCCATTATTTAATGTACTATAATTGTGCGGCAATATAAGCCCGGCAATAAAACATTCCAAGGACACGTCTTATCGGTTCGACGGTCGTCTAGAAAAGGGTCTCGTCTCTTGGTCACCGTGCGTGACAACTAACGCTGAAACGTCACAGCGTTCACTAGACCAATAATACTTTTACATTACATTACACGTTGTAACCCCTAAAATCAGATGCTGTTAACCTCTAGCAGACCATGCCAATAAATCTGCCGTAACAATTCCCTGTCCACTGGGGGAAAAAAAAAAAAAAAAATCTATTAGATAGATTTTTTTTTTTTTTTTTTTTTTTTCAAAAACCTATCTGAATGAATACCAAAAAAAAAAAAATTTAACAATATCGAAAAATTTAACCAACAATGCGGCATATGGACTACGATGTTCTGTCTAGAACAGTGTCGTGGTCATGTCGACTCAGTAACAGTCATCTAATATATTAATAATCATATTATACATAAGTGTTATACATAAATGACTAATGTTGATATCTATTAAATAATTAAATTAAAATATGTCGCAATGAACTGTCATGTCAGACTAATTTAACGAGTTAAAATTTAATTAATTAATTATATTGAGTGTGTAATCAAAATAAAGTTATTGCAAATCTAATGTGAGAGAACTGAAGGGATATGTTAAGTAGAAAAAAATAAATAAATGAAAAATAAAGTAGCGAAAGACAGTAATGTATAAATTTAACTTAATTATGTGTGTTGGAAATTAAATAAGTGTAGTATTAAGTTGTTAAAACCTATCTAACTAATTTAAACAATAATATAGTATGTAATGTATCAACCTAATTAATAAACATAATAGTTACATACAATAACATTATCTAAGAATCATGTGAGATCTTATTTTTTTTCTTCTTTCAAAATTTTTTTTTCATCTTCAAATTTCATTTCATTTTTTTCATATTTATCTCACCTTTTTATTTTATTTTCCATTATTTTAACGTAATTAACTAAAATTAATGAAAGTTGGATATGATGATCCATACGTAGGCTTGATCATTGTGAATTCCGATTAACAAACAAAATATTTAAAATGTTTCAGTTCATGAGAATCGAAGCTATTGACAATTGTTCATGTCGCATACTGAGTTACTTTGATAGTGTTTTCTATTATTTTCACTTGATGCAAGGAAATGTGTCCAATAGTTTTGTCATAAATGAAATTCACACAAAGTTCTGGTGTAAATACGACCATAGTGTCATTTGATTTAGTTCATTTCGTTTTCGCAATCGTCTGTACAAGTTATTTAGTTGAATTGTAAGCAAAGGTTTATCTCCATGTTAAGAATTTCGCGATAGGATTCATTCTTCTGTGACACGTAATTTCGGTTGACGTATTAGAAAAGTGTCAGTGTTGATTGCTATACATCCAAAGGATTTCTAGATAGTGCGTCTGCGACGATATTGTCTGTCCCATAGATGTACTCAATCGTAAAGTTGAATGGTTGAAGGAGAATAGAGTATCTGGTGAGCTTTGGACTTTTATGATTCGCCCGTCGTAGTGATGCTACGGCCCTTTGATCAGTTTGTACTACGAAAGGGGCTCCCAGTAGAAATTTCTCAAGTTTGGTTATCGCCCACACGACGGCTAAAAGTTCGCGGTCAACGGTAGAGTATTTCACTTCTGGTGGTTTCAGTTTTCGTGACACGTACAAGTTTGGATGGAGGATGTCGTCATGGTATTGGAGCAAACATGCGCCAATTCCGTAGTTACTCGCATCTGTGCGGAGAATAAACTTTTTTGGAAGCATCAACAAGTCTCAAAATAGGTGGGTTTGAAAAGATATTAATAATATTAAGGTATACATTATTACACTCATTAGTCCATGTCACCTTCACTGGCATGTCCTTCCTCAGTAATGAGGACAATACAGCCGTGATGGATGACAGGTTAGGTACGAATCTACTGTAATATTGGACTAGACCTAACAAGCTTCTAACCTGTTTCTTCGTTTGAGGAACGGAAATGTTTAAAATTTTTGAAACTGTACTGGGTAGTGTTCGGATATATCCTGCTCCAATAATGTGACCCAAAAAAGTTATTTCGTGAAACGCTACTTGTAATTTTGTGGGTTTAGCAGTTAAATTGTTATTTCTTAATGTATCCAAAACGTATTCGAGACCCAAAACATGTTCCTCAAAAGATGAACTAAATAAGCATATGTCATCTATGTATGTAATAATGTCTGGTCTACCTGAAAAAATGTGTCGCATCATGCGAACAAAGGTAGCTGGAGCGTTAACAAGCCCAAAAGGCATCACATTCCACTGGTATAGACCTAGCGGAGTTGAAAACGCTGTGTAGTATTTAGCTTTTTCGGTTAGTGGTATCTGCCAATAACCTTTAGTTAAGTCTATCTTAGTGAATATAGTTGCTGTCGATAGACGTGGCAGTAAGTCATCGAGAAGTGGATGTGGTTCGCTATCAACTATCGTTTGTGCATTTAATTTTCTATAGTCGACGCATAGTCTAATGTTATTGTCCTTCTTTCGGACAATAACTAATGGAGAAGAAAATGGGGAATTACTAGTTTCGATAATTCCTAAAGATAACATCTGTTCAAGTTCCTTAGTAGTTTTAGTAAGAAAGTGTAGAGGAACAGAATATGGATGTACCCGAATTGGAGTATCATCATTAAGAGTGATGTCATGATTAATGACTGATGTGCGACCTGGAATGTCGGTTAACACATCTTGATAGGATTGTAGAAGTTCAGCTATCTGTTGATGCTGTTGCGGTGTAACTGACGAGGAGATGGTTACATCCCGCCAAGATTCACTAGGCTGTACTACAGGTACAGGTAATGCTAACTGTACCTCAGGAAAAGATGATTCTTCTTCCTGGATAACAGACAAATTAGAATAGTGACATCTAGGTACGAAAGTGTCATCTAGTTCATGAAAAATAGCTTGTAGATGTTCAGGTCGAGTATGAAATTGCTTGAGCATATTTATGTGAAATATTTTGTGATGTCCCTTAATGTCCAGGACATAATCAACATCAGAAATCTTATTGATAACCTGGTAAGGACCGTTCCACGAGATTAGTAGTTTATTATTGTTATGTGGCAATAACACATAAGCTTGATCTCCTGGAAATAATTGACGTAATCGTCTATTACTGTTTTGGAAAGTTCTAGCTTTCTCTTTCGCAGCCTCAGATGAAGCTGTTGCCATTTTACAGGCATCAATAATGTTATTCCGGAGATTAATTACATACTCATAGGATGACTGGGTATCCTGAGTCATCTCGGAGTCAATCAATAAGTCTTTTATTAGTCCCATAGGACCTCTTGGTGGAGCGCCAAAGACTAGTTGAAATGGAGAGAAGCCAGTTTGTTCATGTGGCACCTCTCGATAAGCGAATAACACAGCTGGTAGAACTCTGTCCCAGTCGTGTGGATGGTTAACTGTAACTTTATGTAACATTTGTTTGAGTGTGCGGTTAAGTCTTTCTACAGCACCATTACTCATTGGGTGATAAATGCTGCTGAGATTTCTATCTATTTGCCAAGTCTTCATTACCTCTGTCATAGTCTCAGATATAAATTGAGAACCATGATCTGACAAAAGTTTTCTAGGAAAACCTACTCTAGAAAAGATAAGGTGTAGTGCATCAGCTACATCTGTGGTGTTGGTTGTTTTTAATGGGATGGCTTCTGGCCATCGTGTGCATAAATCGATGCAAGTGAGAATAAATCTATGTCCTCTGGCTGATGGTAAAAGTGGGCCAATGATATCAATGGCCATTTTGTCGAAAGGTCTCACAGATATGTCACAAGCCTGAATAGGCGCCGTGTGAAAGGCTCCCCGTGCTTTCACTTCTTGGCATATCGTACAGGAGCGTACGTACTGTGAAATATCTCGTGATACTCCCGGCCAAAAAAAAGACGATAATACTCGCGAACGTGTACGAGTATAACCCATGTGACCTGCACACTTAGAATCATGTGCGTGTTGAAGTATGTACCGTCTAAAAGCAAAAGGTACCATGACTTGTTGTCTTATCTGAGTTTTATCCATAAAACATCTTAATAAAATGTCATTTTTAATGCTAAACCAATGACTATTATTTTTGTTCATAGCAAGATTGTCAGCTTTGTTGACCAGTGAAAAAAAATTTTGTTAGTGACCTGTCTTCCCTCTGTTTTGCAGCAAAGGATACTCGGTCAATAGCAGAATGAATCTCGATACTTTCATGATCGTCTGTTTCCTTGTTTTCAGTGTCCATAGTCTCTAATTTTTTTTGTATGTGCTCTGGTTATTGCTGCATTTCCGATGCATAGATTATTTTTTTCCCATTCAATAATCTCTTCTGGTGTGCAATCTTTACTCCCGTGTATGCATCCCACCATAAGGTCGGCAATTGGGTTTCTTAACATGCATGCTTTAACGTTGCCTGTGAAAAAGGGTGTTTCAAGATAGATAATAGCAGTTGGATAACATTCTATGGTTCCACCAAAGGTCATACACCTGACATGTTCTCCAGTTGCACAATTCGGATGAACAAGTGTCTGACGGATTCCGATCGTGGTCGATCCCGAATCTCTTAAGACTGAGACGATGGATCCATTAACTTTTCCTCTGTTGAAGATCAGCGAGCCTGTTCCATCATTGACTGCTAGACTGACTTCTGGTAGAATGTGTGTCCGCAGTTCAGAACTGTCTCTTTTGCTTTCTGAAATATAAGATTACATGTTGGGCAACTATTTGCCACGTTATAATTCATTGCAAAACAAGTAGATGAAGACTGTATTTTGTTATCAGTAGGTGAACTCTCAACACCAGGGGTTGTAGCAGTAGTAACGGCTGCCCCTGTATTATGGTTATAATTTGTCGATCTATGAGAATGAGAACGATGACGAGAATAATTAGATGAATTATCCCGTTGTCCTCTATTGTAACTGTTATCTCGATGTCTCGAGTTATAATTATCGCTATTGTTCCACTTGTTACCATTATTATAATTATATGAACGATTATAACTTGAGTTACGTGGATTACTGTTGTATCTTGACTGAGGTGAATAATTTCTGGTTTGTTGTCTTCCTCTATTAAAGTTATTGTTAAAGTTATTCTGTCCCTTATGAAAATTAATGTCATAGTTTCCTTTGAACCTACCTCTGTCCACACTGTGTGTTCTAGGTTTGTTATGATTATGATATGCCATATTGGAGGCTACAGGAAGTGGTTCTCTTGTCAACGAGCCAGAAATATTAGCATTCGGATGAGCTGTGCAGTAATTTAAAGAAATTTTTTCTAACTCATCAATAGATTCTGGTTTTCTTTCTTGCAGATAAGCAAAGAATGGTGGGCTGACAGAAGATAATACTTTATCCCTCAATAACAAATCGACTAACTTGTCGTAAGATTTGTTGACACCTGCCAGTTCAGCCCATCTGTTAAAAGTATTGCGTATGTTAGCAATAAAACCTGTGAAATCTTTATTGTTATCTGGCAACAAACTTTTTAAAACGTAATCTACATGACTCTTCGTTCAAGTGGAAACGGCGTAATAACAACGTCTTAATGGCCTCATAGTCTGTGGATAATGTTGGATCTATATTTTGTGCTGCACTTGCAGGTTCGCCATCCAGAAATTCCTTAAGTTTAAGTGCCCATGCAGTTTTGTCAAGGTTATTGACTTTACATATATCCTCAAAGCGCGCCAGCCACGATGAAAGGTCATCCATGTGTAACTTGAATGGTGGTAGTTTAAAGTAATAATTGCCCTTAAGTCGGGTGGATGAAGATCCAGATTGAGCATTATCATTTTGGCTTGATGCAGCACTCTGCGAATTAAGTTTTGCTGTTTCCAATTTAAGCCGTTGCAGTTCCATTTCTTGCTGCAGTATGATTTCTTGTCGTTTCAATTTATTCTCTTCTTCAATCCGTAGGATTTCATCTCTTGCCACCTTTCTTTCTTCTTCTTGTCTTAATTCAGCTTTCTTTTTCAGCCTCCTTTCTTTCAAGTTCTTCCATCTCTGCCTTATATCTTGACAGTTGTTGTTCAGCAAATTCAAGGAGTGCCTCTCCCTTTTTATTACAATCTTTTCCAATTTTAATGAAATGGTCCAAGGTAAGCATTCTTGGAGTTTAATTATTTAAGTATTTAATTACTTATGTCTTGTAATCGACAATGTAATCTATGTCGATAATAATATTACTGTATTGCTATGTATAAGTTCCACAAACTATAATATTTTGTAGAAATATTATATATATACTCACTGAATATCTATCATAAATAGTTATGATAGTTGATTATATAAGCTGCTGAAATTATATCAAGCGCTTAATATTAATAATTATGTGTATTATCCCCAAATAATTAGTCTTAATTGTCACTAAGTTCACAATATAGTACTGAGAAAGTGTACTAAGTTATATTAGATATGTATTAATATGTTATAAAGTTTTAATAATTAATCATTATAATTTATGCCTTAATCATGAGGCATAAAGTGCATTGCCCATTTCTAGGACCACTACTGCAAATATGTGCAAAGTCCCTAATTCCTCATCAAAGCTTATAAAAATTTCATCATATTCATCTACACTATAATTAATGAAGAAATTATAGCATTAATATTAAATTAATATAAAATATGTAATGAATACAAACAATACAAATGGGTTAACCAAGGATTACAGAACAGGAGCACAATACAAAAGTGACATTTTCACAAAAATAAATGCTATTATAAAACCAAGTGTACTAACCGGAAATGTAGAAGGGTGAAGGTTAACTGAGGAAACGAACATATTTTGTACTATGAAAGATGACGTCACAGGACTCATTTGACGTTAATACAATACATTTAATTAAAATAAAAGATAGCTAGATCAGAATAACAAGATAGCTTACGAACATAGGACTGCAAATGAATAAAATCCAAGAACCAAATACACATGAAAACAACAGTTAAAACATGACTATACACCTAACATGCAAAGTGAATTAATGCAAGACCGAACCCGAACGATCACCGATAACGATAATTCGACGCTTTCTTCGCGAGGTGCTATTAATTCACAGCCTTAGGAACATTCAAAATGAATATCGGCATCCTGAGAGCCATTTTTTATTCATTATGAACCGCCGCCCATCCATACCCGCAAATAACGGACAACATCAACGGACAAAAAGAAACAGATAGAACATCGATAAACAATTAATAGAGAGGACATGCCTGCAAAATGGTATGGACTCGTTAGTGTGTTAATGAATGACAATCGTCCTAGGTCTAAACTTATCTTTTGAAGGCTCCGGCGATGGCAAATTCGTCAACGGACTAGACTAGTGCCTAGTACTGTTTGCTCATGATTGGCTGATCACAGTATTCTCTTGTCTGGTCTTCTTGATTAAGCAAATATTAATCAAAACTGGAATGAGTTGACGGTTGTTCCTTTCGAAGCGCGGCATCTACGCACGATGTAGTGACGTCAGAGTTGCATTGCGTAGTCATGTGTTCAACGTAGTGTTATGCAGATCATGTGACTTGCTTGTAATGGTAAACAGTTGGCAACACATGTAAACAAGAAAATCTTTTTTTTTTTTTTTCGTCCCCGCGATGGCCAACCACTGTTACCGTTGGCTTCTCACTGTTGCCGTTAACACTGTTTATGGGGCTGGTTTATACTGGCTCTTCTATTTACGTTTACATATAATTATCCATTGTCTTTTCTCAGTAAATTATGAGATCGTGCTCTTGATGGTGAAGTACGCGAAGGTGGGATATAATATTGACAACTTCATCATACAGTCAAATTCTGACGTTATAGATTTGATAAGTCCTTTCTCGAGTCCACAAACATTTATTATATCGATTCCATACAAGAACAGTTTACACATGGTCATCATGAAGAATTATAAATAATAAGTTGCAGTTCATACTTCAAATATTATTCCTTTACAAATCAGTCCTTTGTCTCCTAGCTTGAAAACATAGTAGTCAGAACCGCATAACTGTATGCACGCGTGGTTGGAAAATCCAATACACCGACAGTGAGATTATGCGTCTGGCATTAGAATAACTAAGGCGGACTATATATTCACGTTGACAAGGTTTAGTCAATTACTAACCTGTACCTTCATCTTTCTTCGTTATCACATTGGACTGACCCATGTCCATTATTTAATGTACTATAATTGTGCGGCAATATAAGCCCGGCAATAAAACATTCCAAGGACACGTCTTATCGGTTCGACGGTCGTCTAGAAAAAGGGTCTCGTCTCTTGGTCACCGTGCGTGACAACTAACGCTGAAACGTCACAGCGTTCACTAGACCAATAATACTTTTACATTACATTACACGTTGTAACCCCTAAAATCAGATGCTGTTAACCTCTAGCAGACCATGCCAATAAATCTGCCGTAACAAATGTGTTGTAGTAGAATATACAAACACACACAGATAATTAATAAGTCTAATAATATTAATAAAATTCTATAACACACTGAACTAACTCAGGCTGTTTTAGTTTAAATATTAGAATTTTCTTTAAATTTATTTGTTCTGAACCAATGTTTTAGTTTGGTCAGAACATATGAAAAGTTATGGAGTTATAAATGGAATGCATGAATAGATGGCATAATAAAATGGAAAGTGTGTACATAAGTATTTCATAAGACTGGTTAATATTAATTATATTTATCAAGTCTCTGGGAAACTATTACTGGATATGCTGTTGGGGTGGTGTCATCACACCCACTCTGTGACTAGAACAAGCTTTGTCCATTTTCTTATAAACTTTAATAAATGTTATCTTTCCCAAAATTCAGTATATTTGTGTTGGGGAAATGTTTATAAATTCTTTAGGAGTATGGTGAATCCTCAGCAGGGCACTAATCACTCATCTTGTCTGCGAAGATCTCATGCTGGATTCAGATGGCCCACTCCTCTCGGAAGCTAGAATACAATGCTAGACTGCACCGTCACACTGTTTGACTGCACACACGTCTGCTTGTGTAATCTTGATTACTTATGTGGCACTATCCTAGTGCCGCAACAGAAACTCACAATTCTGAAACAAAAGTTGTGCGGTGTGTCAGTAATCTACCTACTGCACCACGCTTACACACAGCACAACACAACGACACTACACAGAATGGGTCAGATCTCTCTGACCCCACAGCACATCTTACCCAGTTGTTTTCATATAGTACTAGTTCCCCAAGACTGCATTGCATCTGAGATATGTTCAATAGTTTCCTTTAATTCAATAAGATAGGTGATATGTTCCCACTGATCTCAACAATAGATCCGCCTTCCATAGTCTTAGTTAGGCATCCATATATTTTGTTTGTCTCTAGACCCTGAACTTGGGCTGGGGATCTAGAGCGAACACTTACTTGTCGTAATCATTTTATATGATATGGCAGTATCAATCACTCGAAATATTAAAATGTACAAAATAAATACTTTCATTCTTACCAGAATTCAGAATTGAGAACACAGTTATTTGCTAGCAAAACTCAGCTGAGCTGCTGGCTATATGATGGCGTCCCACTAAATGTATGTAATATCTTCTGTGAAAAACACCACAGGCAATAATCAACTGTGTCCCTGGACAGAATTGTATCAAATGGCAAAAATGCGCATCTCTGTCCTGCCAATATGATTACATTTGACCAATCACAGACTTCCCCCCTAACGTTTTCAAATCTACAACCAAAAGTCAAATTTCAGTCAGCTCTCAGTCAAGTATGTATTATTGTCTGTTGGTCCGTCTGTCTCTACTTGGTTTTTCACAAAAACACACTTGGTTCTACATGCAATACTCTATACAAATCTGCCTCCTAAGTTATTTTTAGCCACAATTCTCCACCTTTCCCCTCTCTTTAGTTACAGCTTGATTTTTGCATTTGCGTGTCTCAAGGACGAATATTTGAAACTTTAGTGAAATTATGGATAGTACAGTCGCTAGTCTGATATGAACAATACAGTCTTTTGTCAATATCTTCCTTGTTATCTATCCGTCTGTATAATTTAAAGTATATTATTTCTCTGCTTATGATGGGCTATCAAACTAGCTAGGTTTTATATTCATAACTCTATTATTAAGAAAAAACATATTTTTTCTCAAGCTTAGTTTTTTTTTTTTTTTAATTTGTTCGAGAACCTTCTCCACGGCGTTTGCCGCTGAATTCAAATAAAACAATCAAGTATCGTAAAACGTCCAAGAAATGACTGTTTCTGACAAGAGCTAAAGTCCTTTTTTGTCCGTTTCCTTACATTGTGTCAACTAGTGACGTGAATTTTTTTTTTCTTTTACTACCAATTGCGTCTCTTTTGCCGCTCTAGATTCAAACACGTGTTCAGTCATATTTTTCCTTTTTTGATCTCCGTTTCCCTCCCGTCTACAAAAAGGGTAAACCGTTTCGTCTGCACGTCTAACTAGTGAGTTTAAATGGCGGTAGGAAATGCGGGCATGGGCGAGCATGTCTCCTAGTATCTTACACATTATTTTTATCCCTACATTTTAATCCTTATATTTTGAGATGTTTTAACGTTGGATCACGGTAAATTCATCACACCATGATTTCTCCCGTCCTATATTAATATTAGTAAAAGTATTATTACTTACGGGTAGAGTAACATTCCTAATATTGTTTTGGTAACTTCTTTCAAGTGGTACTTCTTCCGTAATTCTGTAGTAAAATTCCGAAGTTAATCAGGTTACACAGATTGGGCCTTGCCATCTTTATTTTCCCAGCGGTAGTAAACACAGGACCAAGAAAGCGTTTTCATTGGTTAGTGTATCATGTCGTTCTACAATGTATGGCACGCGGTATGGTCAGAATTATTTAGAATTCGTGATGTGAGACAGACGTCATTTCACGACATCTGGCAAGGTGTGGTTGTTTTCATGTCGTGAGTGAATTTTCACAGTTTTCTACTCTGACTGAAGTGTCAGGTTATATTGACTGTCTTCCCCCGCATTTGTTTGTTGCGAAGTTAAGCATGGCTCCAATCGGAAGGGGTGTTGTGCCGTCATTCCGAGTGTTGCTAATTGTTTCAAACATGCATGTTGTGCGGGGTAATTTTAATTATTTCCTCATGGAAATTTCTGCTCCTAACTGCAGAGGTCATGTTTCCCAAATATGGCATGAAAACATCCGATCCTCTCTCGTCAATGTTTACAAATAACTTGTTACATTTGCCCGGACTATTACAACATTTCCGCTTAGGTGTGTCCGACTGATGAGTGCGTGTCTATAATCTGTCCACAGGTGGGTAATGTATCCCCCGGCACGCCTTAGCTAAACCCAACGCTCGTTCGCTGATCAGCGCATCTGGGTTCATGACGAATTATCACTGAGAGGAGTGTAAGATGATTTGAAAGTGCAAAATATCTGCTTGATGGTAGAGAAAGAAAAGAGCGACCACAGAAATTTAGTACACAAAAAATGTAACTAAATACTGCCGGAGAGGAAAAGAGATCGACCAAAAGATAATCTGACAGAGGCACATCTTCGT
Source organism: Oreohelix idahoensis (assembly GCA_024509875.1). Lineage (NCBI taxonomy): Eukaryota > Metazoa > Mollusca > Gastropoda > Stylommatophora > Oreohelicidae > Oreohelix > Oreohelix idahoensis. The sequence goes on from JAMPIV010022722.1 coordinate 108,295, forward strand.
ACATACCTACAAGTCTAGAAGGAAGAGCTGGAGAAGAGAGGGATGGTCATAAACCGCTCTAATACAAATACCATAGTGATATCACGAGATCAAAGAAGGCATCTGATTAAGCTGGGAGAACGGGTCCTGAAGGAGGTTGTTATGTGCAAATTGTATGGTTCTCTGTCGGTTGTCTAAGGTGTTCTTTAATTTATAATTCACTGACATGTTGTCTCAATACAATTGTCCTTTCTGACTTTGTCAACCACTTTAAAATGTTTTTATTCAACTTGTTGTGTAAAACTGGCTCAGTTGTTTTGTGTAATCGTTCATGTTTTTAATATATATATATATAATTATTCTTTTTCATCGATTCAATTGGAATACGTTTAAAATGTCGAACTGAATCAAAAATCAAGAATCTGACACTTTCATTGATTTTCCAAAAAAACTTTAGGTGTAACGACTTTCCTCTTTTATTGAGAAAAAAAGATTTTCATGAATTACACACACAGTGCTCCGACATATATTTTAAACAATAAGTCATTGGTACAAGTCGATTCCTCCGATATATCGTCTCTACACAATTCCAATGATTCAATAATTTTCTTTCTGATACTCGTAATAATATTCTTGTGCTTTTCCTGCACTTATTTCTTAGTCCGCTGACTTTATTCTTTTATAGTTATTATTGACACATTGGATTTCTACATCAAATCCGTAATATTACAGTTCTGTGCTTTCTTGCACTTTTATTTCTTTGACCGCTAAAATATATTCTCTTACAATTCTTTCCGACACATTGTAATTTTTCAAACAATGTTTATGCCTATATTCGTAGGTTATTCTAACCTTGGAAGGTCTTTCAATATGTATTTCTGGTCATCTTGCCTATGGATTTACCATATCCCGACGAAGTGGATTTTACCACATTGAATTATAATTTCACACTTAATTCCGAGTCAAATCTAGACTCATTCCCACTGTTTACAAGTAGATTTTTCTACACGTCTTTTGTGGACCAAGCCACATAGGCGGACACTTCTGAATGCTAATCAGCGTAGCCACGGACTCTTGTCGTCATGCTTAGCTACGGTGCTTAGTCTGCTTAGTCATAGCCAACGACTTTAGTTTTAGCGTGTTGGGGAGGCTCAGCATGGTGCGCAGCATTCCCTCTAAATATACCTTTATTGTCACGGACGAGCCCCCAGATGTTAGACCTAATTTATGCTGTAGATTGTATTAATATTAATAGCTTTATACATGTCTCTCTTCGCTAGGAGACGACCACAACATATAATGGTTGACACAGAAGAAATAACACCTTTAACAGGAATTTCCCTTTAATAAATGACTGCACACAGTATAGCTACACACGGCTAACAACAGTATGAAATACATATGACACTGCCCGAGAAACGTGCCTAATTTAATATATCAGATTAATCTCATACATGACAGTATAAACGTACTATACAAACTTTGTACTGAAAATCGCTCACTGTGGCAAACCAACATCTAGGACAATAGAAACACTCAATTCATTAACAAATTATACCCGATGGCCTGACGATAATACCACTGGACACTAAACCACTCCAGAATTATAATTATTTCCATCAGAAAAAAAACCACTATAGCAATCTCTTGCACATATTCCATACTCAGAACTGCACAGCACCAGCTGGCGAAAGGAAAACCAAAAATGTCCGTCACTCTCGGACAAAACTCGGCATCCTACTGCCCCTTTCGCGCCTCTTTTTTACCGCCTTCCGGTGTCACATGACTGACCGGTTTTTAATCCAATGTTGCAAAACTCAGAGCCAACAATCTTTCGTCACCACGAAACAGCGCCGTGACATCCATCCCCCCCCCTTTAAGAAAGAAAACGTAGTTTTCTTCCACCGGAGGAGCCTCGCCCGCCCCCCTTCGGAGCATGGACGAACATATGCCATCATAGCATCTCCTCATACATGCCTTCTCAACCTATCCACAAAACACAATATTAGTATGAAGTAGGCTAACCCATGTACTGGTAGTCGTGAAAAATAACAACGACTGTCCAGACCTGGTCTATCAAACACCATATATCGTACATTCATAGTTATTCTTATCTAGGCATCCAACCCAGTAACTAATCTCATAGTATAGACAATCCTCTGTACCATGGTTTAAATATACTTTCAATGCAACACTCTCGCAAATTGCCTTTATGGCACCATGATACACAAATTACAAAGTATGACATAGTATAGTAAATATTAATATCACTTCTCAAATTACATATCTATATATATATATATATATATATATATATATATATATATATATATATATATATATATATATATATATATATATATATATAAGTAAATACCACCTCACCTCTCACTGTATACGCATAATCTACTTTACCTCTTATTGTATAACTATAGCCTTACTTTGCCACTTGGCAACTGCCTCCTTACTCTGTAGATTTGATCCCAGTCACGAGGAATAAGATAATAGACAAAGTTGAGCAGATGTAGATTGGTATATACAATGCGTGACAGTACACGAACGAAAACAAGGGATACCTGTTAACGTATTTACAAGATAGCACGGGAGAGCACACCACTTAAACACAACAAAAGAATTACTGAATGTGCAAGACAATGTAAATACAAACTACACCAATACACCTAACAAAAACGGGGCTTGGAATGTTAAGTAGGTCAGTCGCAGGAAACACCTCTGCTTTACTCCACCACTAAACATACACAGCCACACCCTATAAAGAAATCAGTCTAATCAAACCTTCTTCCACAAGTAGGATAAGAATGAATTAAACTCGCCACCCGTCCACCCTTGAACACACAAATATAATATTACACAATATACTAAACAACAACTACACTTAACAATGAAGTGCCGAGAGCTATCTCCTTCACTAGCCACTATCAAATCACTCCAATCAAAAGAAACTAAATAACATATAACCAATAATAACAGAATAGCATATAAAAGCTTTACTATGTAAATAATACCAATGACCCCAAGTAATATGAAATAGAGTGAAAGATCCCACCTAACTAACTAACACCATATAAACATACAAACTTAGTTCTACAAAGAAAGCGGGGAAAACGAACAGAACAAAAGGAAAGAAAAACAACAACAAACCAATAAGCAAGCTTCAAGAAGAAAAGGAAGAAACAGAACTATCCTACTTTAAAAGCTCAGACTGTACGATAAATAGTATCAGGTGGATAGACAGAAAAGACAATTTAGAATTTAGAGAAAAAACAAAAAGCATAAATATAACACATCATACAAAGGTTTACAAACAACAAAAAAGATTGCTTCGCACCATGATGTGCTCTCAACACAACTCAACCACTTTAAATACCTTGGAGCTGTCACAGACTGGAAGGGAGGCATCAAAGAAGAGTTGGCTACCCGAAGAGCAGCAGTAGGGAGACTTTTTCAAGCCATAAATCGAGGATTCCTCAGCAAAAGAGAAGTTGGTAAGAAGACGAAGATGTCTGTTTACCGCTCCACCTATGTCCCAGTCTTGACGTATGAATGCGAGTCAGGAGTAATGACTACAATCCACAAAAGCTAGATCCAAACCTTAGAAGTGAAGTATCTTACGAAGGTGGTTGAAGTAACAAGAAGAGACATGGTCCGCAACCAGACGATACCTCACGGCCTAAAAACCCAACCCCTGCAGACTCAAGCAGAACAGTCCCAACTAAGTTGGTTTGGTCGTGTCAGCAGAATGGGAGAAGATCGGCTACCACGAAAAGCATGAGAAACTAAGAGCCAGGAATCAAGGCCTCCAGGATGATCCAGGGTCCACTGGGAGGACAACATTAGACAATCTTTGAAGGACCGATGACTAAAATGTAACCAGGCGTGGAGGAAGACAGCCGATGGATATAGTATGGCGCTCTCTCTTCCAAACATCTACACCTCACGGTAGAAGAGGAACGACTAAGTAAGTATTTTCAAATTCATTTGTTGTAACCTCTCATCGAGTATTTTCATCTTGTCTTCCATATGATTACGGTTATCGGACAGAAGAGCCAAGTCATCAACAAATTCTGACTAAACAGCTTGATGATCTTGATTTTGGCATATTAAAACGCTTAAGTACAATATGGTACGGAAAGGCGTATCCAAACTGTACCACCCCCATCAAATACATTTTGAAAATAAACGGTTTTATACCAGCTATTAATTTTTTCGTTCCATCTGTGCTGTCAAGAGTAAGGAAGTGTGTGCTAACTTCGTGTGTGATGTTTGTTGCCGTGGCTGTCGTTAAACTGTTTATCTCAGGGGCGTCCACGTGAAACCTGAATCCCTGTAAGCGTGTACTTGGCTAAGTAGGTTGGGCGCTTTCTTATCACGGCTAAGATACCAGGTACCAGGATCAAGACCTTGTAGATGTCACACTCCAGTCTACCCACTTGTAAATGAGTATCTGATTCTGCGCTTGACTTAAAAGTAAAGGCAGTCCCATATCAGATACTGCTGCAGGGGAGTGACGTGTTAGAGACTTAACTGTTTAACTTGTTATGTGCAGACGAGCGTATTGCCTATCAGAAAGATTAATCGAATCACTAAACATGGTAATATCACATTGATTCTAGGTAATGCGAGCATGAAGTGTTTGGTCAAGTTTGCGTAATTACTTCCGATCCTACAGCAGAATGGACTTGAAATACAGGTGTAGTTTTATAAACCACGATTTGTCTAGACTGGCTCTCGGATTTGCGTTAAGCCATTTCATAGAAATGAGCGAAAATGTCAGACACCCATACTTCCGGAATTACGTGCGATAACATTATGGGAAATCTACATCTTGGGAGAAATTCGTAGATGTGACAAAACGTCTGAACATGCTCTTTTGTGTGATCTCTTACATCTTTAGCCCTCCGGCAGTATTCTTTCTTTTTCTTAATTTTTCTCAGTCATTGCTTGTATTTGGCATAAATCATGCCTTTTCATTCGTTATTTTCATTCATTTTGCTCTATGCTGCACATAGCATGGTGAAGTCTCTAACACGCCACTCTCCTATAGCAGTATTTGCTGCGGGAGTAATTCGTATCTTATTGTTTACCACTCCTCAGACGTATTATCGTAACAATACCCAGTCGTCATACCGATCACCCGCTTATCTCTTTGAATCCGTCTGACCACCCGTGGAAACATGTCGGTCCAACGTCTGACACCATTGGAAAGCTGTTGATCATGTTGACACAAGCTTGTAGTGTGCGTACTACGAAAGAAGACAACACTGTCTGACCAGACGTCTGTCTGGCGGAGGCATGCAGATAAAGGGAATAATTAGACAATCTATCGGGATAGACATAGGGAGGAAGACATTACGCAAGGAAAACACGGTCACAATATTGTGATAGACAGAGGTGCTCCGGAAGTCTTATGTAACGATTTGACATCACTGTTGTAAGAGGCCACGCGTGTATATTAAATTTAATATTTTCAAATACGCGTGGGATGAGTAATGATAAACGTCCCCACCAAAATAGTTCTAGATAGAATTGATTGGTTCGCAGAGTCTACAATGGATTTGATTGGAACCTTCAGCGGAAATCTAGCTGGATTTGAAACTAAGGATTGTGAAATATACTGTAGAAATCAGACACAAAACAGCACAGACTGCATCGCAGCGTCAACTCAACATCTCCTACAAGCCAGAGGAAAGATGAAAGGATTTATCATTCCACAACTGTAAGTACAAGATCGAGTATGGGCAACTTTGGAATTTACAAGTAAACCCGCAATTTTAATACAAAACTGGCAACTTGAGAATTTTAACACACTAGTCAGAGATGAATTTTAACTAAAGTTTTCCCAGGCAGGATTCATAGAACATCAGCAATCAGAGGAATTAACTCATATTTCCCAGACCAAGTCATTAGAGGAATTATTCCAACAATTTTCCCAGGCCAGGAATTTACAGAACACCAACCGTCAGGGGAATTAACTCATATGTTCAGACCTAAGTGATCTCGAAGCTCTAATACAGAGCTGTGTCCATTCTAAATTTGTGCCAGGAGAAGTGTGCATTCCCAAAATTTTGGGGTAAGTGTAAACAAATTATTTACTAATGTACATTTTACAGGTTTATTGGTAAATGGTTATTTACGAGGCTGGCAACCTCACCATACGAAAATAGTATATGCATGAACCACTACTGCAAGGGCTGGTGATTGTTTCTGACTAGTCGTGCGGGAAACCCGACAGCAGAGATGACCCCAGAACTCAGACGGGTGTAAGGATGAGTAATGAGTGATGATTACATCACGTGTATGAAGTGTATAGAATCATTTTATGAGATTTATATACCTTTGTAATTTTAATTCAGGCAAATCAGTATTCATACACTCCTGACGCAATTTCCTAGTTAATACGCTGAAGGATATTGGTGAATTTGTATCATATTCCCTGAGTTACACTGTGTACTCGGGAATTTAATTCATCTGAGGGGTTAATATTGGTTGGTGGAGCGCATGAAACTGGATCTATTAGTTTGCGGAGAACAAATGTACTCAGCAGAAGGCATTTCCGTCTTTCTATTTGTCACAGTTCGTGGTTACAACCCATCAGACTTAAGTACTGAAGTTCCTACGCCACTAGTGTGAGAGAAGAGTATCAACATTAACCGCCTACAGTGGACGAATTACGTGGAGAAGTGTAATTATCACCAAAATGAAGTGACGGAAACCACAGCTGCAGGACTCATCTGGAGCTAAGTTTTGTGTAACTGGCTACAGAAAAAATCAAAGACATTCTAAAGCCCATTCTAAACCTTAGTGAGGAAACTTTAATTTCAATTTTCACCCAAATTTCCATATTTACTAAGATTAATTGACCATTAAATTTGTTGTATTTTATTTAATACTAAACAATAATAGTTGATTCAGTTTATATGTAAGAAAGCAAACGAAAAAAAAATATTTCATAAGAAATATTATGTCATAACCAGCACTTTTTGAATGCTATTGGGTAGCATTTGAGAGGTTGATATACATGCATTCTCATTGGAAGGCTGTCTGAAATGCCATGAAGTAACCAAAATGTGAGAGCGGACTGGAAGCTGCGAATATAACGTAGCACATTTCGGATAGATCACACTGCATTCCCAAATCGTCAAGTTGACAGCTCGGACTGAAGCCGGGAAACAATAGAACTCAAAGTCAAGTACACATTTATAGCTGGCTAGACTGAAGAGAATGTAATTTAAGGAAGGTAAAAAGGCGAGGTCAGATAAGGTATATACTTTGACTACCAATCTTAACTGTCTGTAAGAAAAAAAAAAAGAAAATATAAAAATTAGCTGCTATTCAATCTCGGTTTCAAAACAGCACACATTTTACAAGTGAATGTTCAAACGCTACGGAAACAAAACAGAAAAATCGCTTTTCGTCCGTGAATAGTCTTTTTATTTATCAACTAGCAGCTATACCCAGGGTTGCCCGAGTGAAGAAAGTAACTGCACTTTTCATGTATCATGTCTGAGGTACTTCTGAGTCACCATTACTTTTTGATCAACCATGAATAAACCTCCACGGTTAATTCCCGGATTAACCCAATGACAACTATACATCTTACCTCCAGCATATCTACTTAAATCATGTTCTCCATTGTACCTCTCACGTCTTCAATCATGTTTTCCATCATACCTCTCACCTCCAGCACATCTACTCAAATCACGTCCTCCATTGTCCCTCTTACCTCCAGCACATCAACACCAGTAAAGCATTCCATTCTACCTTCCATCTCCGGCAAATCTATTCCAATCATGTCCTTCATTATACTTCGCACTCCCATTACATCTTCTCCAGTCATGTCCTCTCTTATACCTTTCACCTCCAGCACATCTAATTAAATCATGTCCTCCACCATACCTCTCACTTCTAACACATCTACACTCATATCATCTCCTCGACCACACCTTTCACATCTAGCAAATCTACTCCAATCGTTTCCTCCACTGTACCTCCTTCAGTTCGGTTAGTCTGAGGTAGACCAAGAGTATACAGTTCCTCCCCTTCTACAGAAATAAACTTATCTTCCATGGCAATTAAAGCTGTATTGTTAATTTCATCACTGTAACCGATTTCTATGTATATATTAAATGAGCCTAAGATGTGGTAGCGCAGTGGTCCATGAATTGGGTACCAGAGCAAGTCTGATGGGTTAAGGCGGCCGGCGTGATACTGAACACATCACCCCCATGTTCCCAACATGCCTCAATGGGCGTGTAACGGGATTCTTTACCTTTTAACTGAGTCCGATGTTTAAAATCTTAAAATCTTCTGTAAGATCGTTTCTGTAATTCATCCTTAGTGTTAGTGGGTCCAACTCAATAGGTTCTAAGTAGAATGGCATCTGATGTTTCTTGCTGTGTGCGATAATGGAGGCTCTAATTCATTGATATATTGAAACAAAAGTAGTGTTAAGGGAAACAATACAACTATATAAATAATGTCTAGCTTTCATTACCAAAAAGTAAAAAAAAAACATTGCGTCCCCTCTTTCTGTAGGGGACATACCGACAGACGTTCAAAAATATATATTAGAATAGTAAGAAGCCCTTCAAAATTGACGGGTTTTTATTATAGTGTGCACTTTCTGTTACATGTCCTAAAGACGGCTCTATTTCTACTTTGGTCATTTTTTTACAGGTCACCGCCATCAGATCTTTATAGTAAACATTATGTGGATGCATTAAATATGAAGCCATGGGGCAACCTTCCTAAATAACATGGAGATAAGTGATATCTTCTTCTTCGTTCGTCCTGAAAATAACGTTGGTTGCGTTGTGTCCATTTACAGCTAAGCTGCGATATTTGTGCCTTTTGCCCGACACATCCGACTTCAGCCCGGAACTTTTGGGACTGGGTTAGCCTTCCCTCTTCGATCCCTACTCACTCAGCCAGACTGTAGTGATGCAGCCTGTTTCCAGGACCACCACTTGGAGGTGGAGTATGGTCTTGGTCAGCTCTGGTTTGCTGACCCTGACGCAAGCAGTCTAGCTATGGGTCGCTAACTGCATTCCTCACTATTGACGCGTCTTAGTCCCCCAGGTAAGTGATATTAATCTAATGGACCGGAAATTGACTAATTAAATAATAGTTCTTTTGACAACTTTTCTCGTAAATGTTCGTGTAGCTTTTAAAATCTTGCCTGGATATTTACTTTAAGATTGGTTGAGTTCCTTACTCTCGTGAGCGCTACATAAAGTTGGCCATGAGCAAAGACTGGTTTTGGTAGATATACACCTACTTGATCAAACGGTTGTCCCTGCGCATCGTTGATTGTCATGGCCCAAATCACAGGAAACTGACGACGTCTCAAGATGAAAGTAAGGGCCGTATCGCTTGGCTCTAACGTGATGCTTTTTCCAAATTGTTTACTAATTGTCCATGACCCACTTTCATGTGTCAGGACTGAAGAACTCTCTATCGTACTTCCACTGACAAAGATTTGTTGCATAAAATACATTTCATTTTATATAATGCTGCTTTCATTTGATAGAATGCCTCTTTCGCCTCTTATAATACATATGACTTATAAGAAATGAAAGTCACTGAAAACAGAATATATACTAACTATAACACATCAGAGGTTGAACGGGATATTTCTCATCACCAAATAAAACAAGCAACAAATTTTCAACGCTTCATTAATGAGATGCATCATCTGTGCAACATTATTAACATGCCCAGGTATTCGAATATATTGACCAGTTTTATAACTGTTTGAGTTCCGTTGATTGTGCATGCTGGAGAATATTGGGAAGAAGAGCGCGCAATTTCAAGCGTTGTACAATGTACTACAATGGTCATAAGCGCACCACTTTTACATAATTTTCACACTGCAACTTTGATGGAAAAAAGTTAATGTAGACTTTTTTAAGGAACGTAATTTATTTTCTTTCAAAGGGAAACAATTAAGCGGCAAATTAGAAATAATAACAATTAAATACATAGTAAATTTTTGACACTTAGCTAGGTGTTTTTTATTTATTATGTAAAATAAAACTGCAATTTTGGTGGGAGCAAAGATGCGCGCTATATTAAGCTTCGTGCAGTTTATGCAAAGGCTAAAAGCACACGACTTTTATATAATGTCCAGAGTGCACGAAAAAATATTGTGGGACAGGACAAGACAGGACACTTTTAGAGAATTAACTAGCAATAACCGTCAAACATGGCGGGTTTTTAATTATAGTGTGCTGTTTCCGTTCCCAGATGAGCAGATAGAAGTACATTCTCAGATTGTTTTTGGTTTCTTTCCATTATACAGTGTAATCAAACTGTTCATGTACACCGTCATTTGAACTCTTTTCTTTGTTGATTGTAACTATTTTCGGGGAGTATATATAAAGAGAACAATGCAGTTTTTCAACACGGTTCATTCCTCAACTGTGACCAACGTACTTCAAATACAGTTCACTTTGGTATGTTATTGGCTCTCCTTCTTCTTCTCCTTCTTCTTCTTCTTTGATCCTTAGCCGCCGACCGTCAAAGCAGTCAGTGGCCATTACGCCTGGTGGCGTCTTGTAGGGCAACAACAAATTGATTCCACTTTGCGCGGTCGGTGGCCATCCTTCGTACAGTGCCCCAACTCTGGTTCATACCTCGCATCTCAGCCTCCACAGTCCTTAACCAAGTTGTTTTTGGTCGGCCTCTCTGTCGTTTTCCTTCAGGGGTCCATAGCATAGCTGTTCTTGTGATGGCATCGGGGTCTCTTCTGAGGACATGGCCAACCCAGCTCCAGCGTCTGCCAGCTATGGAGGTGTGCATGTCCTCTTGCTTGCTCCGAGTAAGCAGATCTTGGTTGGTGATGGTATTCGGCCAAAAGATTCGGAGAATTTTTCTAAGGCATGTTGTGTGAAAAGAGGACAATTTCGACATTTCCTTCTCTGTAACTCTCCAGCTCTCCGCGCCATAGAGAAGCACAGAAAGCACACAGCTCTGATATAATGCTAATTTTGTGCTTGTGCTGTACTGAGAGGACTTCCAGATGTTGTTTAGACTAAAAAAGGCTGTTCTTGCTTTGTTCATTCTGTTGTTGATGTCTTTGCTTGCTCCGCCTTCTGGTGTTACTGTGCATCCTAGGTATGTGAAGGCGTCTGTCTGTTCCAGTTGCTGATTCCTTACTGATATGGGCTCAGGGTTGCTCACATTGAGCGTCATGACCTCTGTCTTCTTTAGGTTGATGTTCAAGCCCACCTGCTGGCTATACTTATTAAGTCTATCCGTGTTTTCCTGGATGTGTTGATGTGAATGTGCTAGTAGTGCAATGTCATCTGCATATTCCAGATCTTCCAATGTAGAAAACGTAGTCCATCTTATTCCTCTTGGACTGCCCTCTGTTGTCTGGCGCATCACCCATTCTATGACTGTTAAAAATAGAGTGGTTGATAAGAGGCATCCCTGTCGTACTCCTGTCTTCACCTCAAAGGTTAGGTTGCTCTGCCCAATGCTACACGTAAAGTTGGCATGTTATTGGCTCATGCACACCAATTTTTACGCACCTTTTCTTTGTCCAGCGATACCAATATCGTGAAAGAATTTTAAAAAATTAAATTAAATAAAACCAAAGTATTTCTTTTATATAACACCCACGCCGCGCAAGTTGCACACCGTGCGTCGCGCATTTTTTTTTTCTGGCACGAGTTACTATTTTGAGTGAGACCTACCGACGTAACATACATCAGTAATTATGTTAGATGGGATGTGATGTAAGCTAAACATTCTACGATTACGTGCCAAAGAAGAGTCACAATTCATCACTAGATTAATGACACACAGTGTCCATTCTTACTTTCACAATGTGGTTCTACTTGGCATTTAAAATTAAATCTTACATGTTTGACAGAGGTAAATTTTCACATCTCTAAATGTGGTTTTCACTGCTTCACAAAAAGGTTGATTCATTATGCAACAAATTAGAAAATTCAATGCAGAATGGATCGGAAATAAACAGTATACAATATAATCCACTATACGTGACACACTACCGAAGTAAGACACGGCATATGTAAGCATAGGGATTCCAATACATACAAGATATATCCCACACATGGTCATAAAGAACTTAACACTTTTCAGTACGGTCATGTTGTTACTTCTGTATGTGACAGCGCCCTCTAGGTCTCCAGCTTGCAACCTTCTAGCAACAGCCGCTTTTTTGTGTTTGAATGCCAGCCGTGCTATTTTAATGTAGCAAACAAAGATTATGGCGATGGTGATTAAAATTATTGCTGCATTTACCCAGATATACTCAAGGGGTGGATATGTATTTATACATTTATTATCGGATTTGTTGCCAGCATAAAGAACAAAAGGGATACATGCAATTATAAAACCTGCTATCCATAGACAAGCCATAATTTTGAAGATTCGTGTTTTTGTCATTTTCCGTATGTAGTAAAATGGATACGCTATGTTAACATAGCGGTCGATACCAATAAAACTCATGTGAAGATCAACCAATATGCCTGTTCCGGAAGTTATTCCAAAATTGAATGTATTTATAATGTTGGAATGGGGTAGGAGAGGTATCACCCAGGACAGTTGAGTGCACGTGCTGATGGCATAAGCAATAGCCATCATGATATCTGTGACAGCCAAAGACGCAACGAAGATGTACTTGTTCGTGTAGAGAGCTGGGGTACGATAGATTGTGATAATTGTCAACACGCTTTCGAAGGTGACGATACAGCTTAATGGTAATATAACGCAGACGGCTTCAAGCTGAAATGAGCAGTTATGAAGTGTTCCATTTTCAGCCATAATTTACTGTTCATCTGTCTTAAAATGGAGATTTTGGTTTTTAAAAGATAAGTCAGAAACTTCATAAATTTGTGTATTTCTGCAAATAGGGGTCCTACATTTACCGAATAGTGTATCCCGTCAGTAAAATGGAGTGCGTCGCAACTTTCGTATTACACATTCATTTGCTGCCAGTGCCAATCTGAAACAATTCAAGTATAATGTAATAAATATGAAATTTGTAAGTTATTATAATACTAACATAGTAGGATGCATTTCTTTGTAAAATGGAGAATACATTGTCTTCAAGTCAACATTTATTCTACGTTAAATCCTGACATAAAATTAACTTTACCAACCATTGTCTTCGTCTCTATATAAACTACATCCTACATCATGTACTTAGTGAGACATATTTGGCCATCTAATGAGAATGAAGTCAGATTCATGACTACTACACACACACAATAGTGAACGATCTAGTTCCAGGGCATTCAGAAAACCAAGAGGTAGGTAAATAGACAATTTCAGAGAAATCCTACAACAACGTGGAGTCGCAGCAGCTAATGCAACATACTATGCTCAAAAACGCAAACGTCAGCTCCTGGCACAAAAGTAAAAAGTCATTCTTTTTAATGCACTTGTTCTAGTTCTCCACTAAAGACTCAGGACATTTCTTAAATTAGAGGTTTGAGTAATTAGATAATTACTACACATCATGGTAGAATATGAACAACTAAGTAGTAGAGATTTGAGAGGTGAACCATTATCAAGACGCTGGGATAAGCTGATAATAAGACACAACAAACTATGAGCTGCTGCATCGTTATACTGTAACGATGACTAGGTACTGGGTCGTAATTATTGTTCGTAAATGGTTCATCTAATTTGCCCTAGAGCATAAAATCTACAAATAGAACAATCATTGGATTAGTTCTGCATGACTGTCACGAGTTAATTAAAGAATTATCTGAGGAAGTGTTTTCTTGTCACTCAAACAAGGAAGATGACTTTGTGGTAAAATCAACCAGGTAAAATATAGGTAGAGGAAAGACTTGCGATTTTTGATATCTGGGACGAAGTTCCCAAAAACTCCAGTCAATCAGTCTCTTACTCGATTGGGTCACGCTTTCTCCCTCACAAAATATTAGAAAAAACGGCATTATATCTTTAAGTCTTTCATTCTTTCTTTCGTGCGACTACTTGAGATTTTATAAAGAACGCACGAGATTTATTGACTAATGAATATGTACACAAGTAAATAAATATGTCATTGACCTGAAAATATATAAATATCTAATGGACGTATGAGTAATTTTCCAAAACGGTAAGTAAGATTAAAAATATAATTAATTATAATGGAGTATGAATGTAAATGTCTGTATGTTATTTTCAAAGTATACACTACTAATATAGTCACTGATGAACTTGCGTGACAACACTAGCTAATAGTAAACTGGCATGGTTCATTGGAATACAAGTGATGATGATAATTTACTGAACATTATGAATAACTTTACTTTCGATATAACACAATAAAAATAATAGTTATATCGCATCGTGCGATCACTTAAGCGAGAGGATTGACCAAAAACACTGCGAGAGTGTTTTGTTTAAATGTCGAAGTCGCCCCAGGCTCATTGGTCGGCCTAGTGAAACGTTGTTTATTTGGTTTTCAGGACGTCGAATTTATTTAAATGATCGTTGGCCTTCAGTGATAAGTATGGCTTCCTGATGAAGTGTTTGAAACTAATTGCTTTATTCAGCTTTCAGGTCAGTCAATTTAGCAGTCCGCTTCGTGCATGATGTAATTTTGCTTATGTAACCTGACGTAGTTTAGTAAATTGAAGGATCCCCTCACGAGAAAAGCATTTGGTATCTGATATAAAGAAACGTTATCAAACTGCCAAGAGTCAAGACGAGATATAATTATAAAATAATAGTCATATCTAGTTATTCACCCATGCACAATAACTGGGAAAAATACAAAACAATCAAGTACATGCCTCAAACTAGAAGATTATGGTCGAAAAATGGTTTTAAAAAAAATAATGACAAAAAAAACCCACAGCAAATGTTTGCAATTTCCGAAATATTATTAGTCATGATAACTCAAATATCAGTGAAGCTAGAGTTATCCAAAATTCGCCTTTTTCATATATAAGTTAATGAAATTAATTCTAAACTAAAATAAATTTGACTGGTTTCATATCTGATCTCATGTTGATTAAAGCGTTTAAATACCATTTGTAGTTAAATATTGTTGGGGGTGAGTTAACAATTTCTTTACAGTTTTTGTATTTCTTAGCATATATGTTTAATCTTCTATTTCTGTTCTGCAAATTATATGTAAAATATGTGGCTCAAATTGTACTACTTTATCACTAATAGCTTTTGAAAAATTATGACATAAATGCCCAGATATTTGTTTAAAAAAAAAAAGATATTTTCAGAAAAATAGGAATGAAAGAGATAATTACACTTGCTGAAAAAAAAAAAAAATTGAGCCACCCCAATATCCTCTTGCAATGTAGGAGTCATCTCTGGAATATTCCCTTACTGATATCTCTGGCTGGTTTGTTCACTACAGCTTACTTTTCATTAACTTCTTTATTTCAGCGAGCCCAGATTCTCAACAAAATCTGTTCACTTCAGTCCACCATTGTTGAACACAATGAAAGCACCATTTACTGATCATTTGCATGCAGCGTACTTCTTCTAACAAAAATATTGTCTGGACACCTATGCTATATTAGATTATGGAATGATTCATGTTGAATTTTGAGTCCCACAATGTGCCCCATTTTCCGGAAGGATATCAGCTGAAAAGTTCCTGAAAAACTTTCTTGATGATGGAACAGACAAATTTAAAATTTGATTCTCATGTTCTGCAACTGAAATTTCTTCCCACGACACCATCCATCATACAGAACATGAACTCCTTATCTGTGTTTCCAGATGGCCCATATATTTTTTTTTTCATTGCTGAAATATTTCCAATATTTCTACATATGGCTTCTCCGTGGTGTCTTTGAATCAACGAAATGGTGCTTAACATAAAATCATTGATTCTGGTTCTTTCGGAATTGAACAACGAAACAATTTTCACAAGCCATGCATTAGAAGCTAAGATATATACACTGTTACATCTTGCATATATAACTGAGTCAGTAATACACTAACCTGATAAATTCTTTTTAAAATCATATAAAGTCAACTAGGATGATTTTTGTTAAAATAAACATGCAAGACTGTAGTAGAATGAATATACTTTCCAATGCATTATATATCTACAATTTGATGTTTTCAGTGAAAATCTTTTTTTGGGGGGGGGGAGGGGAGGGGGGGAGGGGGGAGGGGTTTAACCTCCCCTTAATTTAGTAACTGCGTCATAGAAATGATTAAGAAAAATGTGGTGGGTACTGACACCAAACAAGGGTTCCCGTTACAGCTAAAACAGTTTATTACCATGTCGAAAGTTAACATTTAATTAAAACTTGAGAGACCAGTTCTACAATAATACAAAAACAAACCAAAAAAATCTTATAAACTCTGAAATCTGAAAACATTAATTTTGTAATGGCAACCATGGAAATATGTCATCTCAATCAACGAGATATACAGGTTTGTATCAAATACACAAGGTCGTGACAAAAGTCAAGTAAAATGACGTACTAATTTTTTTTAAAATAAGGTATTCTTCGGACAAAGTTTTTTTTCTCTTTTTTGTTACAGAACGGCACTACAATCGATGAAACAGGGCTAAGATTGCATGAATTTGGCATCAAACGTAAGTCTAGCTTGGATGGACGTATAAGAGGATGCATCCATCGTGTACATAACCGGCTGGCAACAGGAACAGCTATCATTCACAACCTTTGACATATAATGAGTGAGACTGTGTACCCATACGTTAGACCGGAGTGTAATGATGTCGATTCTGTTCAACAATAACAGTCAAGTTTTATGTTTTGTAACTGATAAAATATTAAAATTTTTAAAAATATAAAGTGACGACCGCACTCTCTTATCTCCCTTCAACACCCCAAAAGCAAAGGTCTTCAACAAACTTATGCCAAGTCTTCCTATCCCGTGCCATCAGCTCAAGGCGTTTCCAGGTCTGCTTCATCCACTTTATATTTGTTTCCAGTTTTTTTTTCCACGTGTTCTTTGATCTCCCTCTATCTGTCTTCTTAGCCTGGGAATTTCAGATCTAGGATTACCTTGTAATGCTATCAGCAGGTCTCCTCAGTGAGTGTCTTATCCATCTCAAGCCCCTTCTTCTCATCTATTGTTCCACTGACGCTTGTCTGGTTCTTGTTATCAGCTCCACATATGTGATGATCATGTCATACCACTTCAAACCTTCTATTCTACGCAAGCTCCCACTTACGTAGCTTTTTCATTTTTGTGTGTTTGTTGACCTCAGCTCTGTCGGAACAGAAACTGAAAGCATGTGATGTTGATACAATGCAGAAGTCAAAACAGAGCTACTGACAAACCTATAGGTGCTCAGTCTCCGTCAGAATATGTCGAAGGATATAAATGCTAACTGTTCATGTTGCGCGCTGGTTGTATACACGACGGATGCATCCTCTCATACGCCCCATCCCTGATAGCCTTACGTTTTATATCGAATTCCACTAATCTTAGCCTCATTGATTCATTTAAGCAGTGTTGCTCTCTAACAGGCATTTAAAAATATGTTCCCCACAAACAACTTTTTTTTCATAGAATAATTCTTTGCAAGACAATGAAGATAGCTAACTTGTTATTTTTAACACCTAACAATTTAACTTGAGATCTGAACATGAACGGTTACTACAGTCACATTGAAGTTAACTATCAGGCCATTTGACAACATAAACAGCTTACTTGCTCATCAATCGAGGCAGACGGAAGAGATATGCCGCTGCAATGATGGTAGAAATGTTGGTTTTACGCAATAGTTCGGTTATGTCACGTGGTTTCTGATGTGATGCGTGCGCTTAGGGTCAACGTAGTTCTTTGCATCAACGTCTGTCTTGACGTGTGAAGTTTTTTTTTGTTCCTTTTTTCTTGAATTAGTTAATAATTTAAATTGACTTGCGTATTAATTGTCGTGTTTATTTCTTCCAGACAAAATGTTACATTTAATTCTTAGTTTACATTTTACATTTTCACTACCTGACAAAGAATGTCGATGACATTAGTTTTAAACCGATGTGACTTGAAGTATAATTTGGCGTGACTGAAAATGAGATAACAGAAGTATACTAAGTTTACTCTTACCTTTCAGACTACAAACTGAACAAAACTACTTTGTACAAAGCAGCTAATGACTTAAGTAAATGTTTATCATACACTAGTTACATTACACGATGAAAAAACATTAGTCTAGGAAACTTTAAAATTCTCTACATTTTTGTCCAGAAACAAGAATAGATCCATTTGGACAGGACGACGTTGTCAGCCAAAACAACAGTTTATATAGCACTGCTATACATCTAGTTTTTGCTAGCCAATTGATTCATAAATATAACAACTATTTTAACTGAAGTGGAAGTATTACATTTAGCAGCGTATATTTTTTTATCGAAACGAGAATGACAACCAGAGTTGTGGAGACTGAGCAGTGGAGTCGGTCGTTTTTTAGTGGAACCGGAGTCAGTAGGTAATAAAGGTCTGGACTCGACTCATAATTTTATGCCATATGACTAGTAAACCCCTGAAGTCAGAGTCGAACGTCTAAAATTGTTTTGCCGACTCCACAACCCCGATGCTAACGTATAAGACACAAGTAATACAATAGAATGATCATCACCTGTTGTTTGCCCAGTAGAGCATGCCAGGATATGGAACACCAGATGAAGCACAGCATTATTTTCACTGTTTAAAGAGAAACGGAAGAAAATCGGAATAGCTTCAGTTGACCTTCATTTACTTCTGCTAGTTTACTCTGCCCAACCCAGGGTTTCTCAATCGAGGTCCCGCGAGAGGTCGCTAGGGTGTCTGCGAGGCTCGTGGCTGAACAAAATAAACGTCTTTTTTAACTGCGCGGCGGGAAATATTAGCGCTCGCAGTGACTGAGCACCACGTTAGGAACGTGGGTAGGATAGTAGCATTTAATTTTTTCACAAATGTTCTTTTCTTCCTAAATAGTACCTGATTAAAAAAAAACCAGCGGCCAGCGGTCTTAATTTGGGTCTTCGACTTTTTGGGCTAGTTCGATCCTCTTTCTTCATTCAGAGAAGGTGTATAGGTGTCTTCTTCTTGGCTTATAAGTCCCAAGTTCCTTCGTGAACCGGTTGGGCCAAAGAGACAAATAAACATTAATATTAAATCTTAACTGGACTGTACCTTACCCAGAATTATTTATTCAATTTTTCCATCCCACTGGTCATTCGAAAGAACATATTCAAGACGTTTGACAGCCGTATCAACGGAGTGATCCAGAAAATTGCTTTGTTTCAAAATCAGCACTCACCATAGAGCCAGCCGATAGGATTTACCATCATCATTTTTTTCTTACATATTGTAACATTTTGTTTTTAGCAACCAGATGTTTCGCAAATAATGGAATTTAATTTTCTGCTTTTGCAACTGCAAACGTCCAGAGCACGTATTGCTTCAGTAACTATTCGCGGTGACTTTTGTTTCATCCAGGGAAAATTAAACCACAAGTTTTGGCTTCCACCTTGTAATTATTATTCGATATAAAGGCTGGACTGAGGCTAATTTGGCAACCCACCTGACAGTATAGGTTCAAGAACTATTGTATTTTTTCAAGGGATATCAACACCACGATTGGGTAAGCTAGATTGTTTGTGGGCACGTATGACAGAGAGAAAGAGAGAGGGAGGGGGATATTTTCATTTGTTATAAGCATCATACTAACTTCATTTTTTTATTTCGCTAGACTTGTGTACTTTACTGAGTAGTAATTTAGCGGGAACATGTTCTTCACAGCCTATTTTGTAATCTAGTGCTAATCTTTGACCTTTGGGGTATTAACTTCTTTTGGGATCATTCTCAACAAAGGGGGGGGGCACATATTCGGTTATTTTTATATGTCTGTAAACATTAATTTTATTGATTTCTCTATACGCTTGATGTTGTAAAGTTTAATGATAATAAATAAAAAAATAACTTAACTTTGTTTTTTTTAACTTAAATTTCTTAGATTGTCTTAACTAAACTATTCACTCGTGAAATCCATTACTTACACCATTATTCTCACAAATTTACCACTATCACCTCTGCTCAGACGGGACCATAAATATCTTCTAACCTATCTAAAATTTAAGACAATCGTCTCTATACAATTCCAATGAATCTATAATTTTCTTTCTGATACTCGTAATAATATTCTTGCGCTTTTCTTGCACACTTATTTCTTAGTTCGTTGACTTTATTCTTTTATAGTATTTATTGACACATTGGATTTCTACATCAAATCCGTAATATTACAGTTCTGTGCTTTCTTGCACTTTTATTTCTTTGTCCGCTCAAATATATTCTCTTACAATTCTTTCCGACACATTGTAATTTTTCAAACAATGTTTATGCAAATATTCGTAGGTTATTCTAACCTTGGAAGGTCTTTCAATATCTATTTCTGGTCATCTTGCCTATGGATTTACCATATCCTGACGAAGTGGATTTTACCACATTGAATTATAATTTCACATTTAATTCCGAGTCAAATCTAGACTCATTCACACTTTTTATAAGTAGATTTTTCTACACATCTTTTTTGGACCAAGCCACATAGGCGGACACTTCTGAATGCTACCAAGCGTTGCCACGGACTCTTGTCGTCATGCTTAGCTACGGTGCTTAGTCATAGCCAACGACTTTAGTTTTAGCGTGTTGGTGAAGCTCAGCATGGTGCGCAGCGTTCCCTCTAAATATACCTTTATCAAGATTGCTTCGCCCCATGATGTGCTCTCAACACAGGTCTACCACTTTAAATACGTTGGAGCTGTCACAGACCGGAAGGGAGGCATCAAAGAAGAGTTGGCTACCCGAAGAGCAGCAGCTAGGAGACTTTTTCAAGCCACAAATCGATGATTCCTCAGCAAAAGAGAAGTTGGTAAGAAGACGAAGATGTCTGTTTACCGCTCCACCTATGTCCCAGTTTTGACGTATGGTTACGAGTCATTAGTAATGACTACAATCCACAAAAGCCAGATCCAAACCTTAGAAGTGAAATATCTTAGAAAGGTGGCTGAGTAACACGAAGAGACATGGTCCGCAACCAGACGATACTTCAAGATCTAAAATCCCAACCCCTGCAGACTCAAGTAGAACAGTCCCAACTAAGTTGGTTTGGTCGTGTCAGCAGAATGGGAGAAGATCGGCTACCAAGAAAAGCATGGGAAACTAAGAGCCAGGTATCAAGGCCTCCAGGACGATTCAGGGTCAACTGGGAGGACAACATCAGACAATCTTTGAAGGACCGATGACTAGAATGTAACCAGGCCAGGAGGACGACAGCCGATAGATATAGTACGCCGCTCTCTCTTCCAAACATCTACACCTCACGGTAGAAGAGGAACGACTAAGTAAGTAAGTAAGTATTTTCGGACTCATTTGTTGTGACCTCTTATCGAGTATTTTCATCTTGTCTTCCATATGATTGCGGTTATCGGACAGAAGAGCCAAGTCATCGACAAATTCTGACTAAACAGCTTGATGATCTAGATTTTGGCATATTAAAAACGCTTACCGTACAGTACAATATGACACAGAAAGGTGTATCCAAACTGTACCACCTCCAACAAATACATTTTTAAAATAAACGGTTTTATACCAGTTATTAATGTTCTCGGTCCATCTGTGCTGTTAAGAGTATGGAGGTGCATGCTCACTTCGTGTGGGATGTTTGTGGCAGTGGCTGTCATTAAAATGTTTATCTCTGGGGCATCCACGTGAAACCTGAATCCATCTGAGCGTGTATTTGGCTAAGAAGGTTGGGCGCTTTCTTACCACGGCAAAGTTACCAGGTACTAGGATCAAGACCTTGTAGATGTCACACTCCAGTCTACCCACTTGTAGATGTCACACTCCAATCTACCCACTTGTAGATGTCACACTCCAGTCTACCCACTTGTAGATGTCACACTCCAGTCTACCCACTTGTAGATGTCACACTCCAATCTACCCACTTGTAGATGTCACACTCCAATCTACCCACTTGTAGATGTCACACTCCAGTCTACCCACTTGTAGATGTCACACTCCAATCTACCCACTTGTAGATGTCACACTCCAGTCTACCCACTTGTAGATGTCACACTCCAATCTACCCACTTGTAGATGTCACACTCCAGTCTACCCACTTGTAGATGTCACACTCCAGTCTACCCACTTGTAGATGTCACACTCCAATCTACCCACTTGTAGATGTCACACTCCAGTCTACCCACTTGTAGATGTCACACTCCAATCTACCCACTTGTAGATGTCACATTCCAGTCTACCCACTTGTAAATGAGTATCTGATTCTGCGCTTGACTTAAAAGTAAAGGTAGTCCCATATCAGATACTGCTGTAGGGGAGTGACGTGTTAGAGACTTCACTGTACTAGGTGCCGCGGTATTGGACCGATCAATCTTTCTTCCATTTTCCTTTCTCTCCCTCTCTCTATTATTTATCATTTTCGCTGCACAGAACTCCGTACTATAGTAATTGCTTCCATTTGTCACACTTAACTTTTTGTGTGCAGACGAGCGTATTGCCTATCCGAGAGATTAATCGAATCACTAAACATGGTAATATCACATTGATTCTAGGTAATGCGAACATGAAGTGTTTGCTCAAGATTGTGTAATTACTTCCGATCCGACAGTAGAATGCACTTGAAATACGGGTTTAATTGTATAAACCACGATTTGTCTCGACAGGCTGTCGGATTAGCGACAAGCCATTTCATACAAATGAGCGGAAATATCAGACACCCATACTTTCGGATTTACCTGCGATAACATTTGGGGTAATCTCAATCTTGGGTGATATTCGTAGATGTGACAAAACGTCTGAACATGCTCTTTTGTGTGATCTCTCAAATCTTTAGCCCTCCGGCAGTATCCTTTCTTTTTCTTCATTTTTCTCACTCATTGCTTGTATTTGGCATAAATCATGCCTTTTAATTCGTTATTTTCATTAATTTTGCTCTATGCTGGACATAATATGGTCAAGTCTCTAACACGCCACTCCCCTATAGCAGTATATGCTACGGGAGTAATTCGTATCTTATTGTTTACCACTCATCAGACGTATTATCGTAACAATACCCAGTCGTCATACCGGCCACCCGCTTATCTCTTTGAATCCGTCTGACCACCTGTGGAAACGTGTCGTTCCAACATCTGACACCATTGGAAAGCTGTTGTTCATGTTGACACAAGCTTTTAGTGTGCTTACGATGAAAAAAAGACAACACTGTCTGACCAGACATCTGTCTGGCGGAGGCATGCAGATTTTTTTTTTTTTTTTTTTTTTTTTTTTTTTTTAACCAGCGGCACTTGGGCTTTCAGCCCCTTCGGCCCAATGACATGTCATTGCGAGGCTGGGGAACCTGAGGACTTTCCTTCCAACCCGGTCAGGAGCTTCGCTCCTTCCCATCCACAGAGGGTTTATCACAGGAGCCGTTCAGGCTATTCAGTCAAATTTCCGGCCGTAAACACGGTCACAATATTGTGATAAACAGAGGTGCGCCGGAAGTCTAATGTAACGATTTGACATCACTGTTGTAAGAGGCCACGCGTGTATATTAAATTTAATATTTTCAAATACGCGTGGGATGAGTAATGATAACTTCCCCACCCAAACAGTTCTAGATAGATTTGATTGGTTTGCAGAGTCTACAATGGATTTGATTGGAACCTTCAGCGGAAACCCAGCTGGATTTGAAACTAAGGATTGTGAGATATACTGTAGAAATCATACACAGAACAGCACAGACTGAATCGCAGCGTCAAATAAACATCTCCTACAAGACAGAGAAAAGAGGAAAGGATTTATCATTCTACAACTATAAGTACAAGATCGAGTATTGGGCAACTTTGGAATTTACAAGTAAACCCGCAATTTTAATATAAGACAATAAACTTGGAAATTTTACCACAGTAGTCAGATATAAGTATATGAGGAGAATTGCCGTAAGACGGGGGTAAAACAGTAGAATGGGGAAAAAAACACAAATAGTAATACGTCTTACAAGGAGAAAGGACAGGAAAAACCTACGTACAGAGAGGAATTTTAACAAAAGTTTTCCCAGGCAGGATTCAGAGAACATCAGCCGTCAGAGGAATTAACTCATATTTCCCAGACCAAGCCATTAGAGGAATTATTCCAACAGTTTTCCCAGGGCAGGAATTTACAGAACACCAGCCGTCAGGTGAACTAACTCATATGTTCAGACCTAAGTGATCTCTAAACTCTATTACAGAGCAGTGTCCATTCTAAATCTGTGCCAGGAGAAGTGTGCATTCCCAAAATTTTGGGGTAAGTGTAAATAAATTATTTACTAATGTACATTTTACAGCTTTATTGCTAAGTGGTTATATACGAGGCTGGTAACCTCACCATACGAAAATAGTATATGCATGAACCACTACTGCAAGAGCTGGTGATTGTTTCTGACTATTCGTGCGGGAAACCCTACAGCAGAGATGACCCCAGAACTCACACGGGTGTAAGGATGAGTAATGAGTGATGATTACGTGTACCTAAATTGTATAGAATCATTTTGTGAGATTTATATACCTTTTTAATTGTAATTCAGGCAAATCATTTTTCATACACTCCTGAAGCAATTTCCTAGTTAATACCGAAGAAGGATATTGGTGAATTTTCATCATATTCCCTGAGTTACACTGTGTACTCAGGAATTTAATTCTTCTGAGGGGTTAATATTGGTTGGTGGAGCGCATGAAACTGGGTCTGATAGTTTGTGGAGAACAAATGTACTCAGCAGAAGGCATTTGCTTCTTTCTATTTGTCACAGTTCGTGGTTACAAGCCATCAGACTTATGTACTGAACTTCCTACGCCACTAGTGTGAGAGAAGAGTATCAACACTAACCGCCTACAGTGGACGAATTACGTGAAGAAGTGTAATCATCACCAAAATTAGGTGAAGGAAACCACAGCTGCAGGACTCATCTGGAGTTAAGTTTTGTGTAACAGACTACAGAAAAAAATCAGACATTCTAAAGCCCATTCTAAACCTTAGTGAGGAACCTTTAATTTCAATTTTCACCCAAATTTCCATATTTACTAAGATTAATTGACCATTAAATTTGTTGTATGTTATTTTACACTAAACCATAATAGTTGATTCAGTTTATATGTACGAAAGCAAACGTACGAGATAGTCTTTCTTCATATATTACATATATATATATATATATATATATATATATATATATATATATAGAGAGAGAGAGAGAGAGAGAGAGAGAGAGAGCCATTACTTATAAGAGGGCATTCGTTGCATTACTCCAACTAGGGGCTTGAACGGGCCAGAATCATTGCATAAACTATTCACAAAAGGCAACAAACCAGATAATAAGTTAACAAATTTGCTCAGCCCTTAAGCAGCGTTTATTCTTGACTTCTGTTAATATCTTGTGAACGCTCCCCTAAGATAGAAGCGCCATTCATCTTCTATCTACATTTTATCCAAGAGTAATCTTGCGCGAAGATAGATACCTTGGACGACCTACTTTTAGATACGCTATCGTTGTGATAATTAGTGGACCACTACTGAAAAGCAAGGGGAGGCAATCCCGTGACAGTAAAAGTGATTTTACAAATGTGATAATGGAAATATGCGGAAATCACAATTCTACATAGGGAAATTGACGTTTGAATTCACTACTTCGGTGTCACGCAGAAAAAATATTTCATAAGAAATATTATGTCATAACCAGCACTTTTTGAATGCTATTGGCTAGCATTTGAGAGGTTGATATACATGCATTCTTATTGGAAGGCTGTCTGAAATGCCATGAAGTAACCTAAATGTGAGAGCGGACTGGAAGCTGCGAATATAACGTAGCACATTTCGGATAGATCACACTGCATTCCCACATCGTCAAGTTGACAGCTTGGACTGAAGCCGGGAAACAATAGAACTCAAAGTCAAGTACCTTTTACAGCTGGCTAGACTGAAGAGAATGTTGATTTAAGGAACATAAAAATGCGAGGTCAGATAAAATATATACTTTCGCTATCAATCTTAACTGTCTGTAAGAAAAAAAAAGTTAGAAAATATAAAAATTAGCTACTATTCAATCTCGGTTTCAAAACAGCACACATTTTACAAGTGAATGTTCAAACGCTACGGAAACAACACAGAAAAAAACTCTTTTCGTCTGTGAACAGTCTTTTTATTTATCAACTAGCAAATATACCCAGGGTTGCCCGAGTGAAGAAAGTAACTGAACTTTTCATGTATCATATGGTAGAGGTACTTCTGAGTCACCATTACTTTTTGATCAAACATGATCAAACCTCCACGGTTAATTCTCGGATTAACCCAATGACAACTATACATCTCACCTCTAGCATATCTACTCAAATCATATTCTCCATTGTATCTCTCGCGTCTTCAATCATGTTTTCCATCATACCTCTCACCTCCAGCCCATCTACTCCAATCATGTCCTCCATTGTCCCTATTACCTCCAGCACATCAACTCCAGCCAAGCATTCCATTCTATCTTCCATCTCCGGCAAAACTACTCCAATCATGTCCTTCATTATACTTCGCACTCCCATTACATCTCCCCCAATCATGTCCTCCCTTATACCTTTCACCTCCAGCACATCTAATTAAATCATGTCCTCCACCATACCTCTCACTTCTAACACATCTACACTCCACTCATGTCCTGGACCTTAACTTTCACATCTAGCACATCTACTCCAATCGTTTCCTCCACTATACCTCCTTCAGTTCGGTTAGTCTGAGGTAGACCAAGAGTATACAGTTCCTCCCCTTCTATAGAAATAAACTTATCTTCTTATCTTCCATGGCAATTAAAGCTGTATTGTTAATTTCATCACTGTAACCGATTTCTATGTATATTAACTGAGCCTAAGATGTGGTAGCGCAGTGGTTAGTGCACTGGATTCGGTGCTCGGTGGTCCATGGTTCAATCCTCAGTTGAGGTGGGATTTGTTACACCACAAACGGTTCCGGGGTCGACCCAGCCTGGTGAATTGAGTACCAGAGCAACTCTGGGAAGGTTAAGGCGGCCTGCATAATACTGAACACATCACCCCGATGTTCCCAATATGCCTCAATGGGCGTGTAACGGCATTCTTTACCTTTTAACTGAGTCCGATGTTTAAAATCTTCTGTAAGATCGTTTCTGTATTTCATCGTTAGTGTTAGTGGGTCCAACTCCATAGGTTCTAAGTAGAATGGCATCTGATGTTTCTTGCTGTGTGCAATAATGGAGACTCTAAAAGTATAAGATCCAAAAAATTTCGACCCCTGATTTTGCTGAACCTTTTTTTTTTTAAATTGGGAAATTCATTGATATTTTGAATCAAAAAGTAGTGTTAAGGTAAACAATACAACTATATAAATAATGTCTAGCTTTCATTACCAAAAAATGAAATATAACAAACATTGCGTCCCTTCTTTCTGTAGGGGACATACCGACAGACGTTCAAAAATATAGATTAGAATAGTAAGAAACCCGTCAAAATTGACGGGTTTTTATTATAGTGTGCGCTTTTTGTTACATGTCCTAAAAACGGCTCTATTTCTACTTTGGTCATTTTATTACAGGTCACCGCCATCAGATCTTTATAGTAAACATTATGTGGATGGATTAAATATGAAGCCATGGGGCAACCTTCCTAAATGACATGGAGATAAGTGATATCTTTTTCTTCTTCTTCTTCGTTCGTCCTGAAAATGACGTTGGTTGCGTTGTGTCCATTTACAGCGAAGCTGCGATATTTGTGCCTTTTGGCCGACACATCCGACTTCAGCCCGGCAATTTTGGGACTAGAGTAGCCTTCCCTCTTCGATCCTTACTCACTCAGCCAGACTGTAGTGATGCAGCTTGTTTCCAGGACCACCACTTGGAGGTAGAGTAGGGTCTTGATCAGCTCTGGTTCGCTGACCCTGATGCAAGCAGTCTAGCTATGGGTCGCTAACTGCATTCCTCACTGTTGACGCGTCTTAGGCCCCCAGATAAGTGATATTAATCTAATGGACCGGAAATTTACTAATTAAATAATAGTTCTTTTGACAACTTTTCTCGTAAATGTTCGTGTATCTTTTAAAATCTTGCCTGTGTATTTACTTTAAGATTGGTCGGTTCCTTACTCTCGTGAGCGCTACATAAAGTTCGCCATGAGCAAAGACTGGTTTTGGTAGGTATACACCTACTTGATCAAACGATTGTCCCCGCGCTTCGTTGATTGTCATGGCCCAAATCACAGGGAAACTGACGACGTCTCAAGATGAAAGTAAGGGCCGTATCGCTTGGCTCTAACGTGATGTTTTTTCTAATTGTTTACTAATTCTCCATGACCCACTTTCATGTGTCAGGACTGAAGAACTCTCTTTCGTACTTCCACTGACACAGAGTTGTTGCATAAAATACATTTCATTGTATAGAATGCTGCTTTCATTTTATAGAATGCCTCTTTCGCCTCTTATAATACATATGACTTATAAGAAATGAAAGTCATTGAAAATAGAACATATACTAACTATAACACATCAGAGGTTGAACGGGATATTTCTCATTATCACATAAAACAAACAACCAATTTTCTACGCTTCATTAATGAGATGCATCATCTGTGCAATATTATTAACATGCCCAGGTATTCGAATCTATTGACCAGTTTTATAACTGTTTCAGTTCCGTTGATTGTGCATGCTGGAGAATATTGGGAAAAAGAGCGCGCAATTTCAAGCGTTGTACAATGTACTACAATGGTCATAAGCGCACCACTTTTACATAATTTTCACACTGCAACTTTGATGGGAAACGTTAATGTAGACTTTTTTAAGTAACGTAATTTATTTTCTTTCAAAGGGAAACAATTAAGCGACAAATTAGAAATAATAACAATTAAATACATACTAAATTTTTGACACTTAACTAGGTGTTTTTTATTTATTATGTAAAACAAAATTGCAATTTTGGTGGGAGCAAAGATGCGAGCTATATTAAGCTTCGTGCAGTTTATGCAAAGGCTAAAAGCACATAACTTTTATATAATTTCCAGAGTGCACGAAAAAATATTGTGGGACAGTACAAGACATGACACTTTTAGAGAACTATATAGTACTAGCAATAACCCGTCAAACATGACGAGTTTTTATATAAAGTGTGCTGTTTCCGTTCCCAGATGAGCAGATAGAAGTACATTCTTAGTGTTTTTGGTTTTTTTCCATTATACAGTGTAATCAAACTGTTCATGAACACCGTCATTTGAACGCTTTTCTTTGTTGATTGTAACTATTTTCTGGGAGTATATATAATGGGAACAATACAGTTTTTCAACACGGTTGTATTCCTCAGCTGTGACCAACTTACTTCAATTACAGTTCACTTTGGTATGTTATTGGCTCATGCACACCAATTTTTACGCACTTTTTCTTTGTCGAGTGATAATATTTTCGTGAAAGAATTTTTAAAAAAAACTAAATAAAATAAAACCAAAGTATTTCTTTTATATAACACCCACGCAGCGGAAGTTGCACACCGTACTTTTTTTTCTGGCACGAGTTACTATTTTGAGTGAGACCGACCGACGTAACATACATCGGTAATTATGTTAGATGGGATGTGAAGTAAGCTAAACATTCTACAATTACGTGCCAAAGATGAGTCACGATTCATCACTAGATTAATGACACAATGTGTCCATTCTTACTTTCACAATGCGGTTCTACTTGGCATTTAAAATTAAATCTTACATGTTTGACAGATGTAAATTTTCACATCTCTAAATGTGGTTTTCACTGCTTCACAAAAAGGTTGATTCATTATGCAACAAATTAGAAAATTCAATGCTTAATGGATCGGAGATAAACAGTATACAATATAATCCACTATATGTGACGCACTACCGAAGTAAGACACGGCATATGTAAGCATAGGGATTCCAATACATACAAGATATACCCCACACATGGTCATAAAGAACTTAACACTTTTCAGTACGGTCATGTTGTTACTTCTGCATGTCAAAGCGCCCACTAGGTCTCCAGTTTGCAACCTTCTAGCAACAGCTGCTTTTTTGTGTTTGAATGCCAGCCGTGCTATTTTAGTGTAGCAAACAAAAATTATGGCGATGTTGATTAAAATTATAGCTGCATTTACGCAGATATATTCAATGTAAGCATAGGGTCCAATACATACAAGATATATTTATTTATACTCGTACATTTATTATCAAAGCGCCCACTAGGTCTCCAGTTTGATTTGATTAAAATTATTGCATTTACGCAGATATATTCAAGGGGTGTAAAGAACAAGAGGGATACATGCAATTATAAAACTTGGTATCCATAGACAAGCCATAATTTTGAAGATGCGTGTTTTTGTCATTTTCCGTATGTAGTAAAATGGATGCGCTATTTTAATATAGCGGTCGATAGCAATAAAACTCATGTGAAGACCAACCAATATGCCTGTTCCGGTAGTAATTCCAAAATTGAATACTTTTACAATGTTGATATGGGGTAGGAAAAGTATCACCCAGGACAGTTGAGTGCACGTGCTGATGGCAAAAGCAATAGCCAACATGATATCTGTGACGACCAAAGACGCAACGAAGATGTACTTGTTCGTGTTGAGAGCTGGGGTACGATGGATTGTGATAATTGTCAACACGCTTTCGAAGATGATGATACAGCTTAATGGTAATATAACGCAAACAGCTTCAAGCTGAACTGAGCAGTTATGAAGTGTTCCATTTTCAGCCATAATTTACTGTTCATCTGTCTTAAAATGGAGATTTTGATTTTTTAAGGATAAGTGAGAAAAAAATTCATCAAATTTGTGTATTTCTGCAAATAGGGGTCCTACTTTTACCGAATAGTATACCCCGTCAGTAGAATAGAGTGTTTCGCAACTGTCGAATTACACATTCATTTGCTGTCTGTGCCAATCTGAAAAAATTCAAGTATAATGTAATACATATGAAATTTGTAAGTTATTACAATACTAACATAGTAGGATGCATTTCTTTGTAAAATGGAGAATACATTGTCGTCAAGTCAACATTTATTCTACGTTAAATCCTGACATAAAATTAACTTTACCCCCAATGTCTTCGTCTCTTTATAAGCTACATCCTACATCATGTACTTAGTGAGACAGATTTGGCCATCGCATGAGAATGAAGTTAGATTCATGACTACTATATGCCTCAATGGGCGTGTAACGGGTTCCTTTACCTTTACCTTTACCTACACACCAACAATAGTGAACGATCTAGTTCCAGGGCATTCAGAAAACCAAGAGACAGGTAAATAGACAATTTCAGAGAAATCCTACAACAACGTTGAGTCGCAGCAGCCAATGTAACATACTATGCTCAAAAACGCAAACGTCAGATCCTGACAAGTTTTTTATAGCAACAACAGACCAAAAAAGTAAAAAGTTTCTTAAATTAGAGATTTGAGAGGTGAACCATTATCCAAGAAGCTGGGTGTTACGTGCAGTCTTTGATATCTTACAATATTATACATTGGTATACTTGTTATGTTCGCAAATATTTTGTAAACAAAATAGTGCTTAAGGAAAAGTCATTATTGAGTTACTTCCCTTGAAAGTTGTGTCGTCTCTTCGATCGAACTCCGCGGATGAATCCATTTTACTGCGATTTATTCGTTGTTTGGGTAGTAATAGATTGTTCTTGCTTCAGAATATCTATGGCCTGAATTTACGTGTATTGTTTGTCTGAGTAGGACGAGTTTGTCTTATATCTGTATATCTTTACATATCTAAGTCGAACTATATGTTCTGTTGTCTCTAGAGAGGTCAAAGGCTATTCGGCGGATGTGCCGCTAGAGTGTGGTGTGATTTGGCTTCGTCCTGATGGGGACTGTGTTTTTTTCCTATGTCGGCTTGTCGCCGGGAAAAAGTGATCTCAGTACTTGTGGGGAAAGTGATAGTCGTCTAGACCTATCGTGTATGCTTTACCCCAGTGTTTATTCGTATTGCCAAGGAATGGCAGAATCATATTTCTGATACCAAGGTAATCAAAGATACTCTTATGAACTCTCGTACGAAGCCACCATTTTCGATAGGTACGATTTGAATGTCTAAGAGAATATATTTGACTCGATGAAAACGACTTCGATTCCTAGCAGCACTATATCCTGTAGAATGCAGTCAATTGTTCATGATCAAATCTACAGAGCCATGAAAGTTTAATGAATGACTAACTTTAGGACAGATTCATTATCTGTATCCAAACGTGAGTGACAGCTCACGAGTGAAGCCATCTTGGAACCAAACATGTAGTGACTTTCAAGAAGAGAAAAGGGATGCCCGTATTATCGCTTGATTAGTCCAGAGATCACTGCTACACATGAGAACCCATTGCTAGCGGTTCCATATTATTATATAAAAAAAACTGTGCTGAACATTATGTTGGAGAATCGTCGCTAGACGAGCTTAGGTCTAGAAGCCATCTGAAATATTATTTATAAGCTGACGTGCTCAGTCAGTGAAGTCAGATGATATATATGTATGGGCGATACTGAGTGCTTGGCTACTGACAGTCCATTATACTATTATGCTGCATGAGTGCCCATGTAACATTGCAAGACCATTTATCCACTGTACCATGATGTATTATGCCAACCTGTGATTTGTCACTATCTGTGCTGTCGAGTGTGTACGTCCAATTAAACTTTAGAAAGGTACACAGTCGTTGGTGTCGATGACTTCCAGCCATACATGAGTGTGAGAAAAGAACATTTGTCAACACCACGAACCCTTATTGTCATTCGCACATTATACACTCAATCCATGTCTACACACCACTGCGTAGGTCAAGTTGACATTCCATACACTACAGTGGAGCAGACAACACCATAGAGATCTTATCAACCAAGTAAGACTGATGATGATATCTGATGTTCCCAAAAACTCCAGTCAATCAGTATCCTGCGACACAACTTCCTCAACTCTCCTACTCGATTGGGTCACGCT
Organism: Oreohelix idahoensis; assembly: GCA_024509875.1. Taxonomy (NCBI): domain Eukaryota; kingdom Metazoa; phylum Mollusca; class Gastropoda; order Stylommatophora; family Oreohelicidae; genus Oreohelix; species Oreohelix idahoensis. The sequence continues at coordinate 141,263 of JAMPIV010022722.1, forward strand.
TTCCTCCCTCACAAAATATTAGAAAAAACGGCATTATATCTTTAAAGTCTTTCATTCTTTCTTTCGTGCGACTACTTGAGATTTTATAAAGAACGCACGAGATTTATTGACTAATGAATATGTACACAAGTAAATGAATATGTCATTGACCTGAAAATATATAAATATCTAATGGACGTATGAGTAATTATCCAAAACGGTAAATAAGATGAAATATCTAATTAATTATAATGGAGTGTGAATGTAATATCTGTATGTTATTTCCAAAGTATACACTACTCATAAAGGCACTGATGAACTTGCGTGACAACACTAGCTAATAATAAACTGGCATGGTTCACTGGAATACAAGTGATGATGATAATTTACTGAACATTATGTATAACTTTACTTTCGATATAACACAATAAAAATAATAGTTATATCGCATCGTGCGATCACTTAAGCGAGAGAATTGACCAAAACACTGCGAGAGTGTTTTGTTTAAATGTCGAAGTCGCCCCAGGCTCATTGGTCGGCCTAGTGAAACGTTGTTTATTTGGTTTTCAGGACGTCGAATTTATTTAAATGATCTTTGGCCTTCAGTGATAAGTATGGCTTCCTGATGAAGTGTTTGAAACTAATTGCTTTATTCAGCTTTCAGGTCAGACAATTCAGCAGTCCGCATCGTGCGTGATGTAATTTTGCTTTTGTAACCTGACGTAGTTTAGTAAATTGAAGGATCCCCTCACGAGAAAAGCATTTGGTATCTGATATAAAGAAATGTTATAAAACTGCCAAGAGTCAAGACGAGATATAATTATAAAATAACAGTCATATCTAGTTATTCACCCATGCACAGTAACTGGGAAAAATACAAAACAATCAAGTACATGCCTCAAACTAGAAGATTATGGTCGAAAAATGGTTTAAAAAAGAACAATGACAAAAAAACAACAGCAAATGTTTGCAATTTTCCGAAATATTATTAGTCATGATAACTCAAATATCAGTAAAGCTAGAGTTATCCAAAATTCGTCTTTTTTCATATATTAGTTAATGAAACGCTGGAGCTGGGTTAGTCATGTCCTCAGAAGAGACCCCGATGCCATCACAAGAACAGCTATGCTTTGGACCCCTGAAGGAAAACGAAAGAGAGGCCGACCAAAAACAACCTGGCGGAGGACTGTGGAGGCTGAGATGCAAAGAATGAACCAGAGTTGGGGCACTGTACGAAGGATGGTCACCGACCGAGCAAAGTGGAATCATTTTGTTGTTGCCCTACAAGACGCCACTAGGCGTGATGGCCACTGACTGCTTTGACGGTCGATGGCTAAGGATCAAAGAAGAAGAAGAAGTTAATGAAATTAATTCTAAACAAAAATAAATTTATCTTGTTTCATTTCTGATCTAAGTGGTGGTCTTGGAAACAGGCTGCATCACTGCAGTCTGGCTGAGTGAGTAGGGATCGAAGGGGGAAGGCTAACCCGGTCCCAAAAATGCCGTGCTGAAGTCGGATGTGTCGGCTGAAAGGCGCAAATATCGCAGCTTCGCTGTAAATGGACACAATGCAACCAACGTCATTTTCAGGACGAACGAAGAAGAAGAATATCTGATCTCATGTTGATTAAAACGTTTAAATACCATTTGTTGTTAAATATTTTGGGGATGAGTTAATAATTTCTTCACAGTTTTTGTATTTGTTAGTATATATCTTTAATCTCCTTTTTCTGTTCTGCATATTGTATTTACAATATGTGGCTCAAATTGTACTACTTTATCACTAATAGCTTTCGAAAAAAATTGACATAAATGTCGGATATTTTAAAAAATATATATATATTTTCTGAAAAATAGGAATGAAAGAGAAAATTAGAATTGTTGAAAACAATGTAACCACCCCAATGTCCTCCTGCAATGTAGGAGTTATCTCTGAAATATTCCTTTACTGATATCACTGGTTGGTTTGTTCTTCAAAGCTTACTTTTCATTGTTCTTTATTTCAGCGAGCCTTTTACGCTGTTTATCAATGTTCGAGAAAGTTTGAAATGCAAACTTTCAAAAGACGAGACCCAGATTCTCAACTAAATCTTTTCACTTCAGTCCACCATTGTTGAACACAATGAAAGCATAATTTACTGATCATTTGCATGCAGCGTACTTCTTCTAACAAAAATATTTTCTGGACACCTATACCATATTAGATTATAGAATGATACATTTTAAATTTTGAGTCGCACAATGAGCCCCATTTTCCGGAATGGTATCAGTTGAAAAGTTGCTCAAAAACTTTCTTCATGATGGAACAGACACATTTATAAATTTGATTCTTATTTTCTGCAACTGAAATTTCTTCGCACGACCCCATCCATCATACAGAAAATGAATTCCTTGTATGTGTTTCCGGATGGCCCATATATATTTTTTTTTTCATTGCTGAAATATTTCCAATATTTCTACGTATGGCTGCTCCATGGTATCTTTGAATCAACGAAATGGTGCTTAACATAAAATCGTTGATTCTGGTTCTTTCGGAATTGAACAACGAAACAATTTTCATAAGCCATGCTTTAGAAGCTAAGATAAATACACTTTTACATCACTTAGACAATTATTATATAGGTGACAGTGGGGCAAAATGTGAATTTATACGTAATAATAAAACTACCGAATGCACCAAATTCTGAGGGGGGCATGTTATGAGAAGAGAACTGCTAGAATATATCGTAACAACAGGTAAGCTGGAATATATCATAACAACAGGTAAGCTGGAATATATCATAACAACAAGTAAGATAGAAAGAAAAAGAGATAGGGGAAGACAAAGAGAGCGAATACTGGACAGTTTGACATCGTGGCATGGAAGGAGGTCAACAAAAGAATTGATAAATTGTACTGGAGACAGGAAGTTGTGGAGAGACATGATCTCCTACGCCACTATGCAAGGTACTTGATGACAATATACGTTAATCTGTAGTATTATTCTAAGGCGTGTGATCATTCACAATTATGTAAAGTATACTAGCTGGAATCAACTTGAACAATTCAATTATGAAGCCTGTTTAAATCCACATTCCATAAAACAGTTGTTCATCTAAGAGGGGTAGGAGTGGCTTAGAGGTATGGCATCTGCCTTGTGATGGTATTGCCTTCCCTGCTTTGCAATAATGGTCCAACTTTGGCCAAAACTCAAGAGTATCTAATATGGGTATTCAAAGGTGTCTACCTTTGCACAAGATTACTCTTGGCAAAGATGTAGATAGAAGGGTAATGACACTTCTATCACAAAGATAGTCTTCACAAGATATTCAGGTAAGCGAAAACAATGCTGCTTTTGGCTGAGCACGTTAATTCTAGAATCTGTCGACAACTTTTGTAAGGATTAAGCAAAGGTATATGTTAGCTCGTTTAAGCCCCCCACCTCTGATTAACTCAGGAGAATTCTTATTATTCTGGTATAGCTCAGTTTAGAGTGTGTTTAGTACATTGACTGACACAAACATGAAGTACATTTAGAAATGATTAAATCGAAGTTAAATTTGTATAATTACAAATAACAAAATTTAATAATCACTTCAGGTTTAGCAGTTAAAATATTAGAATAGTTATGGATCAAGAAAAAGTTATCATCACGGCTGTGATGGGGTATAAATTGTAAAAAAGAGAAGTTCAAGTGGCAGCAAATAGATTGAACTTAGCTGGCAATGACGGTTCTGCCTCTTCTGATAGGTTGGTTCTTGTTACACTGCTCCCGCTCGTCACTGGTCAAGGTTAAATGCGCCGCATGTTCCCAGAATGTCAAGGAGTAACGGCCAAGCTGGTCCTGCGTCTGTCTATAAGACTCTCTTATGATGGCGTCTCGCACAACGTCAGTCCACTTTTACATTCACTTGGTTCCAGAGATAGTACTTTCTGCTGGGACTACCAACAACTATGATAGAAGAATAGAAACGAAATGCTCTTCTGAGTATTTCGTTTCCAGACACATACGTATGTGTCCCCTTTCTTCTATTCTACCATCCCATTTATCTTAGAATTTAACCTCAATGAGAATTAAATTTAATCACTCGGGATAAAACGTTCTTTACATTTAAGCTGGATAGCATTAGCTTTGCATTACATTTAAATGAAAAGGTTAATAGTACAGATATAATGTTTACATTTACATTACCACTGATTGAAAAGTGTTCACAATATAAGTTGAATATGTTCTCATTTATGTTTACACTGATTTAAAAAGTTGAAAACTTCCATTACGTTTAAAGTGTATATGTTAACATCGACATTTACACTGGTTTGAAACTGTAAGCATCATTTCTTCCTTCTTTTTCTCCTTGCTCGATATAGAACCTGGGACTCTCTAATGCGTTTAGTTCTCTTTAAGAAACTAGCAATAAAGGAATCAGCAGCCCGTGCAGCAGTGGTTCGTGTATTATCATTCTATACACTGAAGTTGCCAACCTCACATAACTAGGACATCCACTAGCGTACTTCACATATTAAAATTCACATGGAAATATGCATATACATGTTAGTTCGCATGTTAGTAATAAAATATACAATGTAAAATCAAAACTTACGCCAATCCTTGCTCACAGACTTTCTGCTCAGACGAATAAAAGAGACTTGAATCGGCCTCTTATGCGCGTCTGGGCCGTTTCTTTAATAAGATAATTCCCTCTATGACTCCGTGTGTTTCAGTTTCCTCAGGTATTCCGGTTTTCTTTATTTAAAATGGTAGAGATTTCCTGGGCTGAATTGTAAGTCCTGATGAATACTCCAATAAAAGGTGTCCGGTCTGATAAATGGAAATTCTGACTTCTAACTAATGGCAAGTCTGATGTCTTTGGCAGCGTCAATCTCACATTCAACTAGACTGACTGAAGCGTCATGTTATATTCACTGTCCTTTCCCGCTGTGTTTGTTATGAAACTCAAATGATCAGCCAGTCTGATTTGAATTTTTTGCATGACTCATCTAGTGCAAAATTTTGAACATTACTTCGCTGAAAATTGGCTGTAAACGTCCAATTACCCTGTGAACGAACTCACAAACGTGTCGTTAAACTCATACGACAACGTGTGTCAGATGTAACACTTATTACTTTCTTACAAAGTGATGTCGTGGAAAGGAAATGATTATATCATACGTGTCTGTCCCAAATGTGTCGCACAGACAGGTACTCTTGTTATCTGTTGCCTGAGCAAACGAAAGCCGACTACGGGCGAGTAATTTTATCACCCGGCCCAGCGTGACAAAACAGAATCATGCGAAACTGAGCAAAACCACATTGGTCTTCGCCTGCTCTAATCTCAGCAAATCTGTGCCGCATTAAGCAAAATGTGATTATTTTCACCTACATGGAGTGTCAAAATGATTTGACAATATCAAATATCTGCAACTTAGCAGAGACAGAAAGAAAGAAAATACTACAATTGAAAGCATGCAATAACATCAGTACCACAAATGTACCGATTACTCCCGTAGTGAAACAGAGATTAGGAAGAAGAAAGGGTCGCTCCAATCCATTATGTGACATGCCTTGAACTCTAAAGGAATTGGGTTCGATTCCCAGTACAGTTAATATAAATTATAGAATTATTTTTCAGAACAGGTGGACCTAATCATGTCATTCTCCACCCTAGTCTCCAGGGTAGTGAGATCGGATGCCTAGCCTTGTCGGATAAGGGCAAAAAAATAGGAGGTCCCGTGTGCAAGTTGCGCATGTTAAAAATCCCACGGCAGTTGAAAATTGTAAAGAGTAGGCCGTAAGGCCGCTGCATTGGTGAAATTTAAAAATTAGAAACATAACCACCAAAAAATAGTTATAGAATGTATGATTCACAGATACACATATCCGGATTCTCTCTGGTGTTACGGAATTCATGCACCGTGCTGAGATCCTCCTTGTATGATCTAAGGGAGGAAATTGGAGCATTGAAAGAGTTGTCAGTGTGCAATGTAGATAATCCTTAAAATCAACTAAAACCAATCATCTAATAGACTTTTGGGTGTTTTTATTTTAATGCTTTATAATTACAGTTACGTCATCTACATGAAAGACCACATTGTATATTATATGTAGGTTTCTTGAAAATTATTCTGTTACCAATTCTCGGATATTAATGGTCTGTCCCACATAAAGATATGAATTTCATTTACACGCAAACTATAACTAAATACACGGGACACTATGAAATAACAGGAGTAGTCAACACCATACTCCTCAAACAAGACCGTATGTCTTGACGGCTGAACACATACTCTCAAGTAACTACTCAAAACAAAAACACGTCATCACAACAATCACACATGGTTACATACGCACCGATGCCTTTCTGCGCGAAAAATAGCTTTCAAATATGAATCCCTATTTGCCGCGCAAAAAATGTTCGTGACAATTAACAGTAGTTCTGGTCTGCCTCTATGACATGTCTCTTTCTACACGAGGTTTCTTACGTCACAGCAGCGTTGTTTCATATCTAAAAATGTTCTCTTTAAAGCTGCAGAAAAATTTTTGTTCATATAGACATAAATGAAAATGGATCAGGTATAAATACATTAGTGATACGTAAAGATAGAATGGAATTGTTTGCGTTAAGTTGATTGCTATAACCAAGCCTTGAGGAAACGTACACACCAAATATATTCCACACATTATAGCAAACAATTTCACACTTTTTAAAGCAACCGATCTATTTTTTCTTTACGTAATGACCATTCCTAGGTCGTGCGTTGGTAATCTTCTAGCATTGGCAGCTTGTTTACGTCTAAAAGCCAGAAGGGAAATTTTGAAGTAGAAAATTAATATTAAAACACAATTCATTAGGTAAACAGCAGCTACAGGACAGAAATATTCCTTAGGAGGATTTAATAAAATGCATGTCACATGGTATACGCTATTTCTGCATACGATAAGTGATGTAAATTCGTAAACAAGTGCTATACACCAGAAACAAATAATGATTATGAAAACTCGACTCTTGGTTACGTTTTTAATGTAGTAAAACGGATGAGCGATGTAAATGTAGCGATCTATTGCTACAATTCCCATCTGGTTTATGGATAACAAAATAGAAGAGTAGGAGGCTCCAAGCATGAAAGCGTCGACAATAATGGCGCTGGACGATAGATTGTTTAGTGTAATAATAATAAATTCTTTAAGCACCAAACACGGCGCATAAGGCAGAAACCAGTGCTTTCCAGGTTGTTCGTTGTGACGCCACTCCCCTTAGCTCTTGCACATTATTTAGGCCCAACGTTCTTCCTTCTCTTATTATTGTTCTTCTGAGTGTTTCTTTTGGTCTTCCTTTTTTCCTCTTACCTTCAGGAACCCAAGTGAGCGCCTGTAGTGGTATTCTGTTGTTTTGCATTCGTAGGACATGACCGATATATGACCATCGTCTTTTCCTTATATAGTCGGAGACATATTTCTGCCTAGAGTCTTCTCTTATTTGTCGATTAGTCTTGAATTCTTTCCAACTGATGTTCATGAGTTTTCTAAGACATGTGTTCTCGAATGTATTCCTGAAATATATTTTATGCCCTTCCCTGTCCATCTACACTCGCTGACACCCAATATGTCCAACTTATAATTATCCATTTCTTTAATTACTTCTTCCAATTTTCCGTCTTATGTTTAGTGTAGGTAAGTGAATTATTTGATTGGCAATGTACACAGCCGATAAACATAAATCCCCCATAGTAACAGATATAATAAACATATTAGCATTTGTGTGAAGTTTCGGACTACGCCAGATGGTCACATAGTCAGTATTTTTAGACACATAGCTAAAACACCTAGAGGAATTACAATGTATCCAGTGTAAAATCCTTTATAAACGTAATCTTTCACACATGGATGTCTCATTTCCGGACATATCACCTGCTTCGTGACGTTCTGTTGATTCAAAGACCCTTACGTCACGAAGTGAATTGCCTTCACTGCGGGCAGAGGTCAGTGTAGCTGATAGTAGCCCTCAAAAATGGTAAGTCACTTGTTCTGTGAAAAGAGATTTCTGAAAACACTCTCCCCAGCTAAGGCTTGTAGACTATTTATTTACGTCTATATTTATGTCATCCAGATCTAGACGCATTTCCGTACAATTGTTGTGTCTAAGAAATTTCGCTGTTTTGTTTCTGCCTGCGAAACAGGTTTTCGTTAATGATGTCTTTTTCAATCGCTTATTTTAGGTTTGTTATATTTAGAACGAAATCTACATGTCATAGTAATAAATGATTTTCTGCAATAGGAACTTGAGTTCATTAACGGTCAGGAACGAAAAATTGAACAATAATAATGAATAATAATAATGATAAAAAAAACAGAAGGAACAAATAAATGGAGAAGGAAACAAAGCAGCATGAAACAAGAAATTACAGAAAATAAATGAGAGACAGAAACCAATTAATAAATCACAAAAAGGAAAGAAAAGAGTAAATGTAACAGAAATTAAACGATCGGATACATGAAAAGTGCACATCTAAAATGAAGAAACATAGAAGCTCTTGTGAAACAATATTAATTATTACACAAATAAACTACTACAATAAGGCAGGAAGGTTAAGAGAAATTGTCAAGCCGTCTCGGAAATTCTGACTGGTGAACTCAATTTCAGCAAAGCTGCCTTGCGTTTGTAAAGAAAATCAAAAGAGCCAATTTTGAAAATTCGACAGTCTTTATTTCTAAAACAGAAAAACAAAACAATCACAGAACAGACGATGAGTCATTTATTGTATTACTGTTAATTTCTAAACTGTAATTTAAATTGAGTTTTACAAATTCAAGGCAGGCGTTAGGCTCACTTCTTTATGGCAGACACACATGGACAACTAATAAATAAACAAACAACAAACAAAGGTATGTTATCAAGAACTCAGTGAGAAATAAAGAAGTAGAAGACCAGACAAAAGAAAAATAACAGAAGTGATAGGTTTACTGGGAATCGAACCAGGACCTTCCCAATGGCACCCACCGCCTAGCCACGGGAGCGAATCACCACTATCCACTCTGCCAGCTACGCATTACAAAAATAATGCCTCGCCGACAGATGTCTAGCACGACCACCCCCCCCCCCCGGCCCTCTCCCACGTGACCCGGATATGTACCTAAGGACGTCTGTTGCAGGGTGTAGTTTACTTGATATGTGTGGTTGATGATGATGAGCAAATCGTGCTAGATGTAATACGAATGTGTCTCGATGGTCAATGGCTGGTTACAAGATGGTTCATAAGAAACGGACATCAACGTCAGTGTAGTTGGGTCCAACAAGTACATTCATATTTATTCACGTGAGATAACACATTACAGTTCATGGCATTTGATTCATAATATGAGTACATTGAATGCTTCTACGGTCCTCCTTGGAACGTCACATATCTGGAATATTTACTAACACTGCCATAACGGTTATCACTGAAGTATCGAAAACCAGACATGGAGTTAATATAATAAAATTGCTATTGCAAATACTTCTCTAGAAAAAAATACGTCCTCGAACTCAATCCTTATGTTCGGAATCTTTATGTATATCAGTGGCGACCTTTGTAAAATATACAGCCACATAAAAGAATAGATAATCTTCCAATTTCCAGGAGCAACAGCTTCGACGTCTTCCTTGGTCGAAATCTACTAACGAAAGGCCCCGGCTAACGGTCTGCATAAATTATCTGCAGCACCAAATCTACGTCATCATATCTAAGTGACGTCAGACTAACATCGCGTTCATTTAACATACATATAAGTGCAAAAATACATCATGTTGGCCACGAATAGAACTGTTAGCGCGTAGATTAACTGATAACAGAACTAAACATGGTCAACATGTAAAATACATGATAAAACTTTCTTAACAACGACCCAGACTAATTATAGACGCAATCACTTCTGCAGTTTCACTATTAAACAGTATAGGCCAGATTACACAAAACAAAGACATTAATACTGTGTCTAGTACATGATAGAAGAATGAGAATGAGTAAAGGAAAGGCTTCAGGTTTCCGCTCCTTATACGAGTATGTTTACACGTGGACAACCTAGGTTAAGCAAAAAAGAATGCTCATTACCTTTCATCTACGGTGTCTACTCCACATCCTTGGTATTTTTAGGCAGGACAAAATGACAGATGTCGAGATGTTGTCTCGTGCTGGCTTTCAAAGCATGTATACACTGCTTATACAGCGCTGGCTTGGCCATTTCTACCGCATAGAAAATGGTCGCATGTCTAAGATATCTCTTCTTCAGACAACTTGCAGATGGCAAAAGAAAAGTGCGCGACAGTAGCTGAGGTTCAGAGATGTGTGCAAGATAGACATGAAGATACTGAAAATAAATCCAACAGTCTGGGAGGATAAAGATTCAGATCGCACCAAGTGGCGATGCTTCCTGCGGCGCCACCTTATATTAGGCGAAAATAAGCTCTCTCAACAAGCAGAAGAGAAAAGAACACCCTGTAAGGAACGTCATGGGGAAAAAACTGCAGGCTATCACCTCCGATGCTGTGACGAACTGGATGACCTCTATCGATCTTTGGTTCTCTCCGGCAGTATCGGTACATTTGTGGTACTGATTTTTATTATGTGCTGTCAATTTTCGTTCTTTTCTTTCTTTCTTTCTTTATTTGTCTGCTAAGAAGCAGATATGTGATTTTATCAAATCACACTGTAGGTGATAAATATCACATTTGTGACACTCTTTGCAGATGTCGCCGGTTTGTTACCCGGTGATCTCAGCCTACGAGGAGCTAAGATAAGATAGTAGCTGGCGCGATAAGACTGAACCGCTGATAAGACGAGATTACTGTCTGCGTGACACATATGGGTAGACAAGAGTGATATAATCGCTTCCGGTCACTTGTTTAAAATGTAATCATGGATTAATTACATTTTAGACAATATGAGTCTACAAATGTGTTTTTGAGAGTGTATGCAAGGCATCAGATGTCCATATATGGTAATACGTGACCTTTGCAGTCACGCACCTTATTTCACGTGGGACTATTTTGAAATATCACACCCTGTCTGCATGATTTGAATGATTGGATCTTTCTGATTAGATTCATAACATCACTGGAGGAAATATAGGCTGACAATTTATCAGTTTATTTCTTTATGATTTGCACGCTCACCAAGACAACATCAGACCTCGCCACAGAGAAAACTAGATTCATAATTCCTAAATTTTATCCGGACCATTTATTGAAGAACTAGATAAGACTTATAAAGCACTGAAAATCTCTTTCAAATTTTAATAAGGAACACTGGTACTAGGAAAAAACACGGAGTCAAAATGTGTAATCTATTGTAAAATTAAAAGAAATCCCAGACACGTGTTGTTAGAGAACGATTCGTCTCTATTATTCATCTGTGCAACAAGCTTGTAACCAGGATTGGCTTATTGGTGGTATCAGCAGAACGTACTATTTCTGGAACTAGATGGGATCAGTGGCCTAAGCTTTAAGACAAAGGACGCACTTGTAGCAAAGTTTGATTTGCTGGGGAGGTTATGATGGTATCCTATAAGAATGAAATCCGTGTCTGTATTAACCGTGTGAGGTCAAGCACATGTAGGCCCTGACTCTATAAATGATGATGATGAATTATGTGCAGGGAACCTAACACTACCTCCCTAGATCTCACACGGTCACTATTTTGGCTCTAGTGTCTGGTGTATGATGTACCTAGTGTCTAGGGGAGAAATGAAATGATGGTACACAACACAAAACACTTTAATTTTCTATGAGGAAGTGAATAAAACCAGTGGTTAAGTTTTTCTTTAAAAATGGAATGTTTTTTTCTGTACAATTTATTCTGCCTGTCCAGTCATATCTTTTGGACAGGTCTTTGAAAATGAGGACAAGATAGTTTACAGAAAAAGATCATATAAAATTATATGGACTCTTTGTCCACTAACTAAAAAGTTTATATATATATATATATATATATATATATATATATATATATATATATATATATATATATATATATATATATATATATATATATATATATATATATATATATATATATATATATATATATATATATATATATATATATATATATATATATATATATCTTTCCTGTTGGAATGTTCACAGCTTACACTTTATTCATCTAAGAGGGAGAGTCACTGTGTATGAGGGGCTATAGTATCATCATACCTCATAAACTTCATGAGTATCATTTTGAAATACTAGAGTTTATTCAATCGAAAGTGTCAGATATACCCAGATGCTTAACTCATCACCTGGGATTCCTTGAAGAATAATAATACAGTATGAAGTTGCAGAAAATCTCGATCTCTCCAAATGCCCAAGCTCCTCCCGTTATCTTTTGACACCATAAACGAATGGTCGGAGACTTGATGGCTTTATTCTCACTCAGCAGGTTTTCTGTTACCAGCTGGCAACAGGAAATAAAACCTCTGCAACAAAAGGACACCCTGGCCTTTTATCTCTGATCACTTTTTATATTTAGTATTTTCCTACGGTGCTATGGGGCCAGCCTCGCGTGCATTACAGGTGCACCCGCCCCTAATTTTACATGACTCACATTTTGCTGTGACCACACCTCAGGTCCCTATGGCAGATACGCCACTGTACGTTTACATAGTTTTCCTCAATAAAATAATGTGGAGTAACCACATTTCCTTTGATATGATTTTCTCTTCTTTTCTTTTTTAAATATAAATGCTTCAGGCATGTTGAACAGTGTTCATGGAACACGGAGGCTTACTAATATATTCTAATGCAATAATATTAAAACACAATCATGACAACATACATCAGTTAGATACAGTTCAATGTGAGGACTCAACAATGTCTGCTCCCGGCACGTCCTTCACTTTTCCCAATAGCAGTATCTAACTTTGGCAGTGGGATTAAACATAATAATTCATAAAGCATTCTTACCACAAATATCAAGAAATATAAACAAATGACACTGACTTGCAAAGAAATGGCCTCAGTTTCCTCTGCACTGCCCAGACTGTGAATACTTCTTTATTTTAATTTTACAATTAACACAGCTGATCTCAGCGTATTTGAAATGAAAAATTTTGTTCAACTGGCAATGAATAGTGAAAGCCTTTTGCTAATATTTATTAGCACTGGCCAATCGAAAGCTTGCGACTACCAGAATTCAAATGTAGTTTTTGAAAAACAAAAATAATTCCAAACAAACTCTGCGTCTGGTAGTCGATTGGCCAGTCTGCTTTAGTTATGCCAATACAAAAAGATGTTTCGTTTTGGATTACATTTTTCCTACCACTCCCCTTTCCCCCTTATACTCTTGTTACCCAAGCGAATTTGAATTTACCTCAATGCCTCTTTTCTAAGCTGCCGTCCCCACTACGTTATAAAAAACAAGCAGGAACAACAGTCTGTCTGGTCGCGCGTCCGTAGACATTTAGCATTTTCTCAATAACTTGGTTAATACTTATACTATCATATTATTTAAAACATATTCTTGCTCAGTGGACTTTACGCTATACTACCATATGAGTTTTATTACTAGATTCATTATGGTTTAGATTTTCAATTTTGTCACCGGCAATCGTCAAATACAAATTTTACACAAGACGGCCATCTTTCCCCCTTGTCTCATCTCTCGCTAGCATGTATTTTTCAAATAACTACTTGTTTTAGTGACGTCAGACACACTAACGCGAGGAGGAAATAAAATTGTCTGCTTGTTTGCCTCTGTTGGCTTTGCCGCAGCGTGTATATATATGCAAGGCACAACGTGTCAAGCGAAGCGGGGTTTTGCGCGGCGGGGTAAGAATTTGCGTTAATTATAACTGTTGTTTCGTGTAACACGGTCAAATAATGTAAGGATTACTACTTATTACAAGCGTTAAAGTCAAAATATTACGTTAATTCAGATAGTATTTTGGCGGCACACTTCCGCAAACTCGTTAATTATAAGTCTTGCCACAGTCTCTATCAGATCGGGCAAAATGTTAAAAATGTACGTCACAAGGAAAGCGAGGGGGTTTTAAACGGTGGGATAGGTTCTAAGCCTTTCTATGGCACAAAATACAGCGCTATGCTGGCGTGTGAGAGTATCACCGTCAGACACCATAGGGCGGGTTTATTTATTATCATTTTATGACTAAAATCTTACTGAAATGAGCGATTATTCTCGCAGATTTTGGTACAGCACTTTGTAGACTTTCCTTGAAGTTTCTTGGAGACGAGCTACAACCGACAACCTTGACCAGAGACGAGTGAACAGTGTGAAAAGACAGAACCGTCATTGGCAGCTAAGTTCAAACATTTGCTGCCACCTGAACTTCTTAACCCTTTTCGCTATCCCCAAATACGAGGATGAAAGCTTTCCTTTAGCTATAACTATTCAAATTATTTTGCAACTGTTAAAAATAAAGTGATTATTAAATTTTGTAATTTGTAATGTTACAAATCTAACTTCGATTTAATCTTTTAAATGTACTACATTTTTGTCTCAGTCAAAGGTACTAAACAGACACTCTAAACAGAGCTATATGTTTGTATATTATAATAATAATTCCACTGATTAACTCAGCGGTGGAGGCTTAACGAGCTAGAACAACCATTGCTTGAACTCTTCATAAAGGTGTCGGCAGATTATATAATTAACGTGCTTAGCAACAGCCAGCGTTGTTTTCGCTTATCTGAATATCTTGTTAAGACTCTCATGTGATAGAAGCTTTACTACTCTTCTATCGACATTTCTGCCAAGATAAATCGTGTGTAAAAATAGACTCCATTGAAGCCTATAATAGATACTCTTGAGTTTTGGCCACTGTTGGACCACTATTGCAAAGCAGGGCAGGCAATACCGTTACAGAGGCGCATTACCATTGTCAGTTATGACAGAAGAGAGCTTACTAGAGCGTAAGAAAAATTATATTAAATATCAAAAATATTAAATGAATCGATGGACCTATAATCCGAAAAAAGAGAAATGCTTTTGTAACCAATATCAGAAAGACACTGATTAACATGATGTTTGTACAATTACCCCAAGTAAAACATAAAATTACCGGAGATGTGTCAATTTTACCTGCCTGATTCTGTGGAACATTTTCCATTACCAAGCTCGTGTGTTTTAAATATATCAATGACTCGGGAAACTGGGCTATCTCATCAACTCTACTTTTAAACCTTCAACCTTGTTTGAGTGTCATTAACTGATAAATTGATTTCTTCTAGTGTAATATCTCTAATAGTATGTATTAAAAATATATCTGTTCACAATTATAAACATAATATTTTTTTTTTACATGATACTTATTTAGAGAAAAATGCTTTCACATATATAAGACTATGTTTGTTAATATTTCGCACACACAAATTAAAAATACAAAACAACATGTAAGTTTCCTTACGCTAAATTGTTGTATCCTTTTCCGTAATAATTGAAATACGTGCTATCTAATTTATCATATTTTTTTGTCATTACTCTGTAAAAAGCAAATGAATACTATATAAACGAGTTACCATTTTTACTTCATATTCAGTGAGAGTCCTAACACTAAAAATGGCCGTTTTCATCTCGTAAAAGTGTATCCAAATCACAATTTCCGTAATCACCAGTCACAGACTAGAAAATGAAACAGTAATTTGTCATGCAGCATCATTACTGTATAGTTTAGCTTTTTTATTTTTAAAAAAAAATAGTTACCGAACCTGTGTCTCGCATTCTGTGCTTTCGTGTATTATTACTACAGTTTATCTGTTATATTATACAACCGTTACTGTTTAATTTCCTCTTACGTCTAGCAAGGGAAAGTGTTAAACCACTTGAATGGTTTCAACGGGAGTGTTCAGTAAATATTACAGTTCGCTAATACAGGTTAAATGCTGGTTTTTGTAGTCCAGATAAAAATACAAGTAAAACAAATGAAGAGTTGAAGAGAATTTTCCGGTTACATTGGAAATAAGTCTCTATTCTCTGATTTATAAGTCTGGAAATTCGCGTTCCGTGAAAAAGGCGTTTGGTAATCACATTTATTACTCACAAACACGACTCTTAACTTAAATACAAAGGTTTTCCTATTGCACGGTACTGAACCATTGAGAATAACAAGAACAACAGTCACAGAAATACAAACTTTTATTACTATATGCTTACAGAGAAAAGAAGGATTGAAACGAACGAACGACTGCTAGTGTTTGATAATACACATATAGAGAAAAACAGCTGATATCGTTACAAGTCAGATCTTGTTCTGAAATCCGAAACGAGAAATCAATGAAAACCCATACACACACTGAGAAGAGAACTGAAGATAGACAATGTAATAATAAAAACAATATAAAAAGAGCTTGAGTGGATGACTGTCGTGAAATATTCTAAATCCACATATATAAATTATCAGGTAAATGTAAAGCCTAACGCATTAGTTCAATAAAAGGAAAGAGAAATGGTAAAAGTACAGTGCTGTCACAATGGCGTACTAAAATCCTCCTTTTTTCTACTTCGTCTGCAAATTGTAACGTTTCCACGTTGATAGTAAAGCCTATAGCAGCATACACGCCTTTCTAACAATAAAAGGTGTACTGTATTTCTAAGAAAACCTTGAGATAGACACACTGCGTAATGACCTAGAATAATATTCCATTAATTTCATTTTATACACTACGTTAACATAAACGAAAGGACAGATGGACTTAGGATAGAAAGAGAGAGGGCTGAACGGAGGACGTATGCAACACTAACACGCGTCTCGCGATTAAAATTAATGTCACTGTTACGTGCAGTCTTTGATATCTTACAATATTATACATTGGTATACTTGTTATGTTCGCAAATATTTTGTAAACAAAATAGTGCTTAAGGAAAAGTCATTATTGAGTTACTTCCCTTGAAAGTTGTGTCGGCTCTTTCGATCGAACTCCGCGGATAAATCCAGTTTTCTGCGATTTATTCTTTGTTTGGGTAGTAATAGATTGTTCTTGCTTCAGAATATCTATGGCCTGAATTTATGTGTATTGTTTGTCTGAGTAGGACGAGTCTGTCTTATATCTGTATATCTTTACATATCTAAGTCGAACTATATGTTCTGTTGTCTCTAGGGAGGTCAAAGGCTATTCGGCGGATGTGTCGCTAGAGTGTGGTGTGATTTGGCTTCGTCCTGATAGGGACTGTGTTTTCTATGTCGGCTTGTCGCCGGGGAAAAAGTGATCTCAGTGTTTGTGGGGAAAGTGATAGTCGTCTAGACCTATCGTGTATGCTTTACCCCAGTGTTTATTCGTATTGCCAAGGAATGGCAGAATCATATTTCTGATACCAAGGTAATAATAGAAACTCTTATGAACTTTCGTACGAAGCCACCATTTTCGATAGGTACGATTTGAATGTCTAAGAGAATATATTTGACTCGATGAAAACGACTTCGATTCCTAGCAGCACTATATCCTGTAGAATGCAGTCAATTGTTCATGATCAAATCTACAGGGCAATGAAATGTTTAATGAATGACTAACTTTAGGACAGATTCATTATCTGTATCCAAACGTGAGTGACAGCTCACGAGTGAAGCCATCTTGGAACCAAACAAGTAGTGACTTTCAAGAAGAGAAAAGGGATGCCCGTATTATCGCTTGATTAGTCCAGAGATCACTGCTACACATGAGAACCCTTTATTAGCGGTTCAATATTATTATATGGAAAAATATGTGCTGAACATTATGTTGAAGAATCGTCGCTAGACGAGATTAGGTCTAGAAGCCATCTGAAATATTATTTATAAGCTGACGTGCTCAGTCAGTGAAGTCAGTTGATATATATGTATGGGCGATACTGAGTGCTTGGCTACTGACAGTCCATTATACAATTATTCTACATGAGTGCCCATGTAACATTGCAAGACCATTTATCCACTGTACCATGATGTATTATGCCAACCTGTGATTTGTCACTATCTGTGCTGTCGAGTGTATACGTCCAATTAAACTGTAGAAAGGTACACAGTCGTTGGTGTTGATGACTTCCAGCCATACATGAGTGTGAGAAAAGAACATTTGTCAACAACACGAACCCTTATTATCATTCGCACATTATACACTCAATCCATGTCTACACACCACTGCGTAGGTCAAGTTGACATTCCATACACTACAGTGGAGCAAACAACACCATAGAGATCTTATCAACTGATGATGATGATGATGTCTGCTTCCATCCACTTATACTTATCTTTTGGTGGATATCACTAACTGGAATAAATAACAACTTTATCAACTGGTGGACCAGCTTTCTGGGTTTGACCTCGCAGAAGTTCAGAAGTCAACAGATTACCGATACCAGACCGTTTCCTGTGGCTGATGCGACACACTTGCAGTATTGGTTTGCTCTTTGTCAACACTTCGTCACGTGACCTGTCAAGTGAATGCAGTATGTAGGTCAGCGTTGTTGACATTTTTACATTAGACATTACAGAGTTTCACAGAACAGTTGGATCAATTCTTGTTAATATTAACAGGAAGACAGTATTAGTGAACTAAGAAGTCCTATTTTCATCGATGGATCTTCTTGTTTTCTGTATATGAACTTTAATATTTAAGGCCAGAATGTTTAATTGAATAAAGTGGCAGTTTGTTTGTTTTCATAAAAATAACTTTGCCATTACTGTAAAACTGAGCCTATTTTGCAACACATACTATCATACACATAATTTATATATATTTATGTTTACATGTTATCTGTTTGTATAGTATGTTAGTTTCTATGTCAGCGGGTTGTGTTTAAGGTTGGGCGGCGTCCTCACAACAGAATATCCCACGTCATAGAGGGTCCGTTGTGGGCGTTTTCTATAGGTGCAATTTTCTTGATTGAAAATTTGCTGCGACAACTGTTGCTTTTGTGTTAGCTGTGAAGACTGTAATTATTGTTATTTTTGTAATATTTCTTTGTTCTTTAGTTTTGTTTTGATTTGTTTGTAATTTTTTGGTCTAACCTTTTCTATCTTTCTGTTCTATTCACAATTTATATTCATATACTGTGACGTCATTTGTGTTGTTATTCGTTGCAGATTCAGTGATTATTTTCATTGATTTCCCTATTTGATTTATTTTGATTTCTGCAAACGTTCTTGTATTGTCAGTCCTATTTGTACTTTATGTATTCTGTTGGTTGACATATGTTTTATATAGGTATATTTCATAATACACAATTGCCTGTGCACTGCACTTGGATTATGGTATAAACCAGTACCTGATTATTATTACTATTATACAAGACCTTATTAAGGCTTGTGACCCACAGATATTGGGATAGTATACTGATTAATCAAGTCATTAAGAACTTGTGGTATTATTATTGGTTCAGGTGATTAGTATTATTGTTAGACATCATGTCTACATTAGAATACTTCATTACACAAGGGAAAGCCCTTGATAAGACTGGTCAACAATTAGAACAATGGGCTGTTGCTCAATATGACAAAGCATTAGCTGCAGAAGAGAAAAAAGCTGCTGCAGAAGAAAGAAAAGCTATGGCTGAAGAGAAAAGATTAGAAAGAGAAGCTGAGGCTGCTGCTGAACAAAAGAAATTGCAGATGCAGGTGGAGGAAAGGAGATTTGAAGCTGAACAAAAAAAATTAGAAAGAGAAGCTGCAGCTGAACAAAAAAAAATTAGAAAGAGAAGCTGCTGCTGAACAAAAAAGATTAGACAGGGAAGCTGAACAAAAAAGATTAGATGCTGAAGAGAAAAAAGCAATAAGAGAACATGAATTTGAGTTAGAGAAATTGAGATTGACAAGTATGAGTAATGTTAATCAGGCATCTAGTGGTAATGGTAAACCTTCTACTTACAAGGTTAAGGTTCCACCGTTCAATCAGTCCAGTGACGATATTACATTCTGGCTGGATAGATTTGAACGTTCTTGTCGTACACATAATGTGGATAAATCACAATACGCTAATCAATTATCAGAAAACTTGAAAGGTGAATCTTTGACTAGATTATGCCTTGTAGGAGAAGCAGATAAGGATAATTATGATGTCATTAGGGCGGCTTTGATAAAAAAAATATCAGCTAAGTGAGGAAGGCTATCGCCTTTTATTTAAAACGATGGTGCCTGAGACGGGTGTAGAATTCTCAGAATTCACTGCAAAGGCACGTCTCACAGTTGATCGTTGGATTGAGCTTTCCAAAACAGAAAAAACGTATGAAGGACTTATGGATTTGTTGCTCAGGGATAAGATTATGTCATGTGTTAACAAACCCTTCCTCGAATTTATACATGAGCGTAAACCCAAATCTCTAAAAGAAATGGAAGAATATTGTTCCCAATATGTCACTGCACACCCCGACGTGACTTTTGGCAACACTAAGATTAAGGAGAGTATGCCAGTTGCTTCAGCAACACCATACAATCCCAATTATTCACACAGATTTCAGGGACCTCAAAACAGATTTGATAAAAAAGGTAACCATAATAGTTATCAAAACCAAGGTAACCAATCATTTCAGGGTTCTTCTTCAAAGAACTGGAGACGACCTGATAGCTCTCGACACAGGGGTGGTCATAATTATAGGAATTTCCGTAGAGGAAGTAATTATAGAAACTATCAGGGTTATCCGTCTTGGAGTCAACAAGATCATAATTACAGAGATACTCATTATAATGAATATGATAATGGTAACCAAGGGAACTATGACTCAAACCCAAATAGGGGTTACAATAGAGGTAACAATAACTACAGAGGTGATAATAACCGAGGTAGATCTCAAAACAAAAGACATAAACCACATTTTCAGGCAAACTCTGTACAACAAGAGTCCCATGAAGCCTATAAACAGAGTAAAGATAATAATGATGCTAGTAATATGGCATGTGCCGCTTTTGATTTTGGGAGAGCATCTCAGTGCCCCCAATGCAAAACGTTATTTGAGCCAACCACAGTGTCTACTTTAAGCTGTGGCCATCCTCTTCCTGCTCTTCCGGCATCAGTCGCGCATGATGGAAGAGGTTCTCTTGTCTTACATAAGGGTTTAGTGAATAACAATCCAGTCTCTGTGCTATTTGATTCTGGATGCACCACAATTGGTGTTAGGCAGTCACTCGTAGATCCTTCCCGTGCCAGTGGACAAGTAGTCAAATGTGTAACATTTGGCGGCACATTAGAGAAATACTCTACTGCTATCATTAGGATTGCTACTCCTTTCTTTACAGGAGATGTACACGCATGTCTTCTTCCGAATCCGATCGCTGACCTCATCATCGGTCGCATTCATGGAGTCAAAGAATGCACTCCGCAACAAATTTCCACGTGGGAAAGGCAAAACATGCAGATTGCTAACGCTGTAGTCACTAGAGCTCAGGCTCTTAATATGCCTCAAACTTCATCTACTGAAGATAATGAAGTGCATAACCAAGATAATCCCTTGGTAATTTCTCGTGACTCGTTTATAAAACAGCAAGAAGATGATCCCACTCTGAAGAAATTCTTCATTCTTGCAACTAAAGGTGATCCGAATAAAGACACAAGTCGTAAATCGTGGTTTACAAAGAAGAATGGCGTACTTGTACGTATGGTTCAAGACTCCATTACGTCAAGTCATTCTCAAATCCTGGTTCCCAAGAATTTGAGAGTTAAAATTTTGCAGCACGCTCACGACTCTCAGTGTGCTGGACACATGGGTTTTTCCCGTACTAAGTCAAGAGTCCTTGCGGCTTTCTTTTGGCCATTGGTAAACAAGGACATACGGATTTATTGTCGATCTTGTAAAGTATGTCAGGAAGTTAAATCCAAAGGTCCACGGCATGCTGCACCCATTCAGGCGGCGGACATTCCTATTCGGCCGTTCCAAAAAATGGCTATAGACATTATTGGTCCATTTAAGATCAAGTCTGCCAGAGGACATCAGTTTATCTTGACGTGTGTTGATATGTGCACACGTTGGCCAGAGGCTATTCCTCTGAAGAGCATTACTACTGCTGATATTGCAGATGCTCTTTGGCTTATATTTTCTCGTCTGGGGTTCCCCGGAGAGATATTGTCAGACCATGGCACCCAACTAATATCAGATACCATGTCTCAAGTAATGTCTACTCTGCAGATAGATAGATCTTTAAGTAGTATCTACCATCCAATGTCTAATGGTATGGTCGAACGCCTTAATAGAACACTTAAAAACTTACTGGGGAAGATAACTGAGGATCATCCTCAAGACTGGGACAGAGTTTTACCTGCGGCCCTCTTCGCTTACAGAGAGGTACCCAATGAACATACAGGATTTTCTCCCTTTGAACTCATCTTTGGCGCGCGTCCGCGTGGCCCTATGTCGTTGCTTCACGATCTCATTACATCTGACAATATTGACGATGACACAAAGTCATCCTACGAATATGTCATCGCGTTGAGACAAAAGATTATCGAAGCATGCAAATTAGCAACTTCTTCTTCTGAATTTGCGAAACAGAAGGCAAGGCAATTTGCCAATAAGAAGAGATGCTTACGACAACTTTGTCCTGGTGACAAAGCATTTGTATTACTACCTTGTAGGGAAAATAGATTACTTATTTCTTGGAAAGGTCCGTACGATATAATATCGAAAATTTCCGATGTCGACTATATTGTCGATATTGATGGGAAGCATAAAACCTTGCACATCAATATGCTTACTGAATTCCATGAACGTCCGGATTATTTGCAACCCATTTTCCAAGCAACGGACAATTCTCCAGTACAACATGGTCATTACTCATCACTGTCCGTGATACAGGATGAGGAAACAAGTTTTTCAGATGTAAATCTTCCTCTTCCAATGATCCCACTTCATTCTAGTGAATCATGGAAGAACGTTACTGTCTCTCCTGATTTGTCTCTAGGAGAACAGCGACAAGTTTCAACTATGTTGCAAACATTTCAGGATGTACTCACTGACATCCCTGGACAAACGCATGTCATTGAACATGACATTGTTCTAACTGACCATACTCCTATTAGGGTTAGACCTTATCCTATACCTATACATTTTCAAGCGCAGGTCGAGAAAGAGTTGGATGAGATGATAGATTTGAAAATAATCGAACCATCCACCTCTGCATATTCTTCGCCGATGGTTATTGTGCGTAAAAAAGACAATAACATACGTCTTTGCGTTGACTATCGAAAATTGAATCAAGTAACGAAGTTCGATGCCGAACCTATGCCTTTACTGGAAGAGCTACTTACTCGACTCTCCAAATCTCATTTTTTCACTAAACTAGATTTGTCTAAAGGATATTGGCAAGTTCCTTTATCTGAACGCGCCAACCTCTCACGGCTTTTTCAACACCTAGAGGTTTGTTCCAATGGAATTTTATGCCTTTCGGTCTTATGAACGCACCAGCTACATTCGTACGCATGATGCGCCGAATCCTATCTTATCGGTCAGATGTCATTGCATATCTAGACGACATCTGTCTTTTCAGCGATACTTGGGAAGATCACTATTCAGGGTTAGATGAATTGCTGTCTACTTTGCGTGAGCACAACCTGACAGCGAAACCCTCTAAAGCCTATATTGGTTTTAGCGAAATTTCTTTCCTAGGCCACCGAGTTGGTCATGGTTTCCTAAAGACAGAGGACCATAATACTAGTAAGATACTTAACATCTCAATCCCTAAGACTAAAAAAACAGGTGAGAAGTCTGTTAGGTCTTATTCAATTTTATGGCAGATTCATTCAGAATCTATCCTCTATCATGGCACCTCTCTCAACACTTCTAAAGAAAGGTTCGCCTAATGTGGTCCACTGGTCTCAGGAATGCCAATGCTCTCTGGATAAGATTAAAACACTGTTTTCAACACCACCTATTTTTAGTGCTACCCACTAAAGATAAGACATTCGTTCTTCGTAGTGACGCTTCATCCACTGGGATTGGAGCGGCACTAATGCAAGAGTACTCTGGAACTCTGCATCCTGTAATGTATATTTCCAGAAAACTTAATGCGGCAGAAAGGAATTATTCGGTTTTAGACCGTGAGCTATTAGCTATGGTTTGGTCGATCCTCAAACTACAGAGATTCCTTCTAGGCGCACATTTCATAGTAGAAACTGACCAAAAAGCTCTTACTGCTATACAGAGTAAGAATTTGAAGAGCTCGAGGTCTACTCGATATGCAATTGCTCTTCAACCTTTTCATTTCTCTGTGCGAGCTATTCGTGGATCAGATAATGTGATGGCAGACATTCTGTCAAGATGCCCACATGATTTCACATAACTATTAGGGCTTAGACTTCTTGATATGTCTAGTTCTATAGTAGTTCCTTTTCTATATCATGATAGATACACATTCGTAATTTAATAATATAATGATTGTATCACTACATAGCGGTTCATTGATGTTTATTCACCGCTGTGCTTTGATGATTTTTTCTTCATAAATCATAAATTTAAGATATCTAATACGAAATGATGATATGAATTTTTTTTAGGCATTGTGTAATTGCCAGAATTGTATTATACTTTGATGACACCTTCCTGGAAAAATATACTTGTAGAGAAATAATTTCTCTCAGTTTATGAGACACATTCTCACCAGTCGCTCCATAAGTCGACTTAGCCTCATATTAGGCGTTATAGGTATTCCTGATATTTTCATCTACGCATTATTCATGCGTTGTGAGCCTATTGTACGTTGCTCCTAGATGTATTTCAAAAAAAAAAAAAGTTCCATTTTTTTTTTCCCCGGGAGGTGTGGTAAGACTGTTACGTGCAGTCTTTGATATCTTACAATATTATACATTGGTATACTTGTTATGTTCGCAAATATTTTGTAAACAAAATAGTGCTTAAGGAAAAGTCATTATTGAGTTACTTCCCTTGAAAGTTGTGTCGGCTCTTTCGATCGAACTCCGCGGATAAATCCAGTTTTCTGCGATTTATTCTTTGTTTGGGTAGTAATAGATTGTTCTTGCTTCAGAATATCTATGGCCTGAATTTATGTGTATTGTTTGTCTGAGTAGGACGAGTCTGTCTTATATCTGTATATCTTTACATATCTAAGTCGAACTATATGTTCTGTTGTCTCTAGGGAGGTCAAAGGCTATTCGGCGGATGTGTCGCTAGAGTGTGGTGTGATTTGGCTTCGTCCTGATAGGGACTGTGTTTTCTATGTCGGCTTGTCGCCGGGGAAAAAGTGATCTCAGTGTTTGTGGGGAAAGTGATAGTCGTCTAGACCTATCGTGTATGCTTTACCCCAGTGTTTATTCGTATTGCCAAGGAATGGCAGAATCATATTTCTGATACCAAGGTAATAATAGAAACTCTTATGAACTTTCGTACGAAGCCACCATTTTCGATAGGTACGATTTGAATGTCTAAGAGAATATATTTGACTCGATGAAAACGACTTCAATTCCTAGCAGCACTATATCCTGTAGAATGCAGTCAATTGTTCATGATCAAATCTACAGGGCAATGAAATGTTTAATGAATGACTAACTTTAGGACAGATTCATTATCTGTATCCAAACGTGAGTGACAGCTCACGAGTGAAGCCATCTTGGAACCAAACAAGTAGTGACTTTCAAGAAGAGAAAAGGGATGCCCGTATTATCGCTTGATTAGTCCAGAGATCACTGCTACACATGAGAACCCTTTATTAGCGGTTCAATATTATTATATGGAAAAATATGTGCTGAACATTATGTTGAAGAATCGTCGCTAGACGAGATTAGGTCTAGAAGCCATCTGAAATATTATTTATAAGCTGACGTGCTCAGTCAGTGAAGTCAGTTGATATATATATGTATGGGCGATACTGAGTGCTTGGCTACTGACAGTCCATTATACAATTATTCTACATGAGTGCCCATGTAACATTGCAAGACCATTTATCCACTGTACCATGATGTATTATGCCAACCTGTGATTTGTCACTATCTGTGCTGTCGAGTGTATACGTCCAATTAAACTGTAGAAAGGTACACAGTCGTTGGTGTCGATGACTTCCAGCCATACATGAGTGTGAGAAAAGAACATTTGTCAACAACACGAACCCTTATTATCATTCGCACATTATACACTCAATCCATGTCTACACACCACTGCGTAGGTCAAGTTGACATTCCATACACTACAGTGGAGCAAACAACACCATAGAGATCTTATCAACTGATGATGATGATGTCTGCTTCCATCCACTTATACTTATCTTTCGGTGGATATCACTAACTGGAATAAATAACAACTTTATCAGTCACCCCCAACGCGAAAGGCATGAAGCACTAACTTTTTTCAGATGGACAGTGATAAAAAACACTACCCATACGAGAGTTAGGTTTAAAAACCTGTAAAATGCTTATTAGGAAACATGACATTCTACTGTTTTATGTCTGAAATCCTGACATTAGTCTGACAAAACAGTCGAAAAGGCAGGACAGGTGGCGGTTCTAAACATTAAAAAAAAAAATACACGACTATCCTAGAAAATGCATATGTTAAATCCTATTTGATTGGATAGAAATAAATGTAAGGCGAAACACGATTAGTCGGACTACAAATACTAATTTTTTGTTGTTAGGGGAAACGGTAGTACGGGTACATTTTTTGAAAAGCTTGTGTAAACATGGCCCGATTGATTTAGGACCCGCCAATATAGTCAATTAGGAGCGTCAGTTTCAGTGCCTGCCACATTTTAAATAAACTTACTAAGAAACAGTGCGTTGAGAACCAGATCATAAATTTTATTCTAAATATAAAGTCCTGGGAACAGATGCAGATCGGAAAATTTGTGCCATTATTCATCGCCAGTCAACGTATTTGTTAATATTTCCATGAATTGTGGTAAGCTTGACATATTTGATATCTTTTTAATGAAAATTGAATGTAAATTGATAATTTATGTCTGTATATGTGTGTGGTTCAGCAGCCAACATGAGGCAAAGCCTAAATATTGCTCCAACCTGAACAGGACGTGTCGGAGAAAAGTAAAACTGCATGGAATTGCCAAACAGTACACTGACACCTATCTTATTGACTAGAAAGAAATAATGCTGGAATTGCAGAGGCGTAGTAACCATTAGGGATGGGAGTATACTGGTGTAAAATTGTTGTTTTTCAGATGAAGCTAGCAGTTGGCCTACCGCTCTGAACTCAGTGTTTGTTATGTATTGTGTTCAGTGTGGAAATAGATTATAAATTAGTTCTGAAATAGGAGGTACAACCTTCTTGTTTTAGGAACCGTGGTCCTAAGTTATTGAAGCAGCACCTGGTCTGAGTTTTGCTGAATCTAGAGGCTGACAGCATACTCCTTGGTCCAGATAGCGACCAGTGAGGTGTCTCCAGAACACAGGAAGCAATCGAGCAGAGGAGTCTTTTCCTGCCGCCATCACGAAAGATAAGCTTCTGTGGCCAGAGTAGCTCAACATTATGTGCCCCCCCTCAAAAATTGACAGTATATTTAACACAGAGGGACAATACATTGTTTCAAATGACAGGAACTGTGAACTTTTCCCAATACTATTTCCAAGATAATCAAACACTTGAAGTCATGATGATAAACAACAACCTAGCTTGAAAAACAAAACCAGTATTACCTCATATTACTACCTCACAACTTACACACATAGGATAAGAATAATAAAATATGTCAATACAAAGATTATATTTATAAACTGTGTACATACTACTTGTAATTACATTTGATTGTGATTCCTGGTTCACTGTGTAGTTGAATCAGGATATCCATTATTGAAAAGAATTATTACATATATATTTTAAACTGTACACTTGACTCATTTAAGATAGTCTTATAGAGTGTTATATGTGTGTGAGTGTCACAGTGTTGTAAAGTGTTGTGGAATAAATTAAATTGTTTATCTGTCTGTTGTTGTTGTGACTTACACTTCATCATTTTCATAACCCTAGACATTTAACGTAGTCATCACAATATTCCAGAATAATTCTGACTGAGGTATAAATGTGGTAGCAAGTAAGGTCATCTGTAATACACCACACTTATTAGATACAGATACCTTCACAGCTGATCTCAGTCAGCACACTAAGTCCCCTATAAATATTTATAACATCCCACTTTACCACATATATTGGGGTCTCGCTCCCGGGATATTGAACTTTCTCCTATTATATATATTGGGAATAATAAAAATTTAAAAGGTATCCTTGGGTGGAATTAAATAAGGTTGAGCTCTCTGTGCCTGTGGTTGTCCTTGGATAATTAATTACAGATTGTATTGTTTAGTTAAATATTTTATACATTTACCTGTTAGAAAATGGCGGACCTGGCCAAATTTCGATCTGCTGCTGTGCAGACTGCTAAAGAGTTAGGAATGGACGGGCAAGTTATGATTGCTTATGTCACCACTGAATGTGACAAATATATTGAACGTGAGGAAAGAAAATTTGAAGCCGAAAGAAAATTAGAATCTAAAAGATTAGAAAAAGAGGCTGAAAGAAAGTTAGAGGCTGAAAAAGAAATTAAGAGGTTGCAGATTGAGGCAGAGGCTAAAGCATTGGGGGCAGATAGGGAGATTAAGAGGCTCCAATTAGAAGAACAAAAGGCAGAAAGAGAAGAAAAGAGATTAGCTGCAGAGAGGGAGGCAGAAAGAGAAGAAAAGAGATTAGCTGCAGAAAGGGAAGCAGAAAAGGAGGAGAAGAGATTACAAAGGGAACATGAGTTACGACTAAGGGAGTTTGAGTTTTAAGGCCATGCTCCTGAAAATGGTGCCAGTCCTTTTACCTCCGATGCTACTGCCAGTCAGGGAGCCTCAACCTCAGCTATGAACTTTCATTTAGATCATTTTGTTGAGAAAGACGATGATATTGAGAGCTATCTAAATAGATATGAACTATTAGCTACCACGTATGGGTTAGAGAAAGAAAGGTGGAGCTTAAAGTTATCACAAGGGCTTTGTGGGGCAGCTTATGAAGTTTTTGCCAAAATGAGCAGAGGTGATCAAGAAAATTATGACATGCTAAAGCAGGCTCTTTTGTTAAGATATGAAAAGAACGCACAATTTTATAGGAAAATATTTAGGAATGCTAAACTACTGTCAGGTGAAACCTATCACCAGTTCTCTGCACGGTTAGAGATGTCATGAAATATTCTAATCCACATATATAAATTATTAGGTAAATATGAAGCCTAACAAATAAAATTAATAAAGAGAAGAGCAATGGTAAAATGACAGTGCTGTCCCAAAGAATGTACTCGAAATCCCCCTTGTTTTCTGCTTCGTCTGCAAATTGTAACGCTTTCACGTTGATAGTAATAAAGCTTACTGTTAAAATTATTACCACCCGCCTTCTTCAATGAAACGTGTGCTGTAATTTCTTGGAAAAAAGCACTGTAAATTGGACGTACTGCGGGTAAATGACCTACCAAATTAGTACCCTAACATTAATTATCGAGACGCGCCGCACTTCCGCAGCATTCGGCGCCGTCCGCTTCCAACGCGCCCCGCCTAAGCGCGTGGGCGGCGTTGCCAAACCGAGCTAGGTTTTTATAAATCATAACAACTCTCATTAGAAAAGACACCATCATATGGGTTTACGTTTGAACACATAACAGTACCCAGACAGCACATCTTCTAAACAGGAGATAGAAGAAATTGCATATTTTGAACGCAGCCACGTAGCTCCTTTAAATTAGTATTTTTGGGTTCCTTAGGGTTTGCTGACAAATAATATGTAAAACGTTACGCAAATAGTCCAGGAATTAATAAATTATACCCAAAATAAAATATTGGGGGTGCCTGACAGCATAAAATCATTTCTGCTCATAAAATTTTTTTTATAACGTGTTTGAAAAAAAACCTTACGTTACATAAATAGCCTACCATGTAAACTCCAAATTGATTGGAGCGCAACAAATGAAAGCCTAACCACGATTGGTCGGGCTATAAATACTATCTTGGTTGTTGGGGGGGAGACGGGAAAAGATAACATTTTTTCAAACACTTGTCGAAACGTGGCTCATTGGCCAGTCTCGCTGATATACACACTTGGGAGCGTTAGTTCGAGACCACTAATTCAAATAAGCTTGATAAAGCGACAGTACGTTGAAGCCAGCTCACATTTTTGCTAAAATAAAAGCCTGGAACATAGGCAGCACGGAATTTGTGCCAGTTTGTGCCAGAATTCATTGCTAATCAACGTATCTGTGTTTATTTCCATGAAATTGTGGTAAGCTTGAACCATTCAGTATCTTTTAATGAAAAATTGAATGTGAATTGTTGATTTATGCCTGTATATATATATGTGTAGTTCAGTGGCAAACGTGAGGTAAAGCCTATAATGCTCCAGCCTGAACAGAGGGTGTCGGAGAGAAGTAAAACGGCATGGAATGGCCAAATAGTACACTGACACCTGGATGATTGACTAGAAAGAAATAATGCTGGAAGTGCAGAGGCGTAGTAACCATTAAGAAGGGTAATACTGGAATAAAGTATTTCAAATGAAGCTGACTGTTGGCCTAACGCTCTGAACGCAATGTTTGTGCTGTATTGTGATCAGTGTAAAAGAGAATATAAATTAGTTATGAAGTAGAAGGTACATCCTTCTTGATTTCAGGGACAGTGGTCTTGATGGTAGTGAGCAGCACCTGGTCAGAGATTTGCTGAATCCAGAGTCGGACAGCATACTCCTTGGTCTTTTTAGCTATCAGTGAGGTGTCTCCTGAGCCCAGAGGAGAATTCGAGCAGAGGAGTCCTTTCCTGCCGCCATCACTAAAGATAAGCAGAGTTGGCCAGCTGAGCTCAACATTATGTCCCCTCATCTTGAAATAACTTTATAAAAATTAACATTAAGAAGGGAATTTACTTGTCTTAAAATCAGGAACTGTGAACATCTCCAATAATGGTCCCTAAAGACAAACTATTGAAGTCATGATGACAAATACCAACAGAGCTTGAACAAAACAAAACCAGTATTACCTCATTTTACCACTACACAACTGACACACATAGAACATTTGTAATAATATATGTCACTACAATATTCATATTAAATACATTCTGTACATAACTTGTAATTTAAATTGATTGTGATTCCTGGTTCCCTTGTAGTTGAATCAGGACACATATTCATTCATGCCAGTAATGAATACATATTGTTATTTGAACCGTTACGCGTGACTTCTTTAAGCTATTCTCAGAGAGTGTTATATGTATGTGAGTGTCACAGTGTTGTTAAGAGTAGTGGATTAAATTAAATTGTTTATCTGTCTGTTGTTGTGACTTACACTTCACCATACACATACCCTAGACACATAACGTAGCATCACACTATTCCAGAATAATTCTGACTGAGATATATAGATATGTGGTAGCAAGTAAGGTTATCTATAATACACTACTCTTAATAGATATAGATACCTTCACAGCTGATCTCAGTCAGTACACTAAGTCCCCTATAAATATTTATAACATCCCACTTCACCACATATATTGGGGTCTCGCTCTTGGGATTTTGAATCTTTAACTATTAAAAATATTGGGGGTAATTCACTTCAGGGAATATAAGAATTAAAAGGTATCCTTGGGTGGAATTAAATAAGGTTGAGCTCACGGTGCCTGTGTTGTCCATTAGAGATTGAATTGTTGGGTAGACATTATAAAGATTTACCTGATAGACAATGGCGGACCTGGCCAAATTTCGATCTGCTGCGGTTCAGACTGCAAAAGAGTTAGGATTAGATGGGCAAGTTATGGTTGCCTATGTCACAACGGAATGTGACAAATTTATTGAACGCGAAGAAAGAAGATTAGAAAAAGAAGCCGAAAGAAAGTTAGAGGCTGAAAAGGGAAATTAAGAGGTTACAATTTGAAGCTGAGGCTGAGACTAAGAGGTTGCAGATTGAGGCTGAGAAAGAGGTTGCAGAAAGAGGCTAAGAAATTAGCTGCAGAAAGAGAAGAGAAAGAGAAGAAAGAAAAATTAGCTGCAGAAAGGGAAGAAGAAGATTAGCTGCAGAAGAGGGAAGCAGAAAAGGAGGAGAAAAGATTACAAAGGGAACATGAGTTACGACTAAGGGAGTTTGAGTTTCAAGGCCATGCTCCTGAAAATGGTGCCAGTCCCTTTGCCTCTGATGCTACGGTTACTCAAGGAGCCTCAATCTCAGCTATGAATTTTCATTTAGATCATTTTGTTGAGAAAGACGATGATATTGAGAGCTATATAAATAGGTACGAACTATTAGCTACCACGTATGGGTTAGAGAGAGAAAGGTGGAGCTTAAAGTTATCTCAGGGACTTCGTGGGGCAGCTTATGAAGTTTTTGCAAAAATGAGCAGAGGTGATCAGGAAAATTATGACATGCTAAAGCAGGCTCTTTTGTTAAGGTATGAAAAGAATGCAGAGTTTTACAGGAAAAAATTTAGGAATGCTAAACTACTGTCAGGTGAAACCTATCACCAGTTCTCTGCACGAATAGAGACATACTTGGAGAAATGGACTTCTCTGGGGAAAACCCAAGATCTTAAGGAAATGGTCCTTATAGAGCAACTAAGAGAGTCCATGGCTCCAGACCTGAGAAAGTTTCTCATGGAACAAGGTGCAGAGAGGCTGGGTGAGTTGCTAAATGTTGCTGAAAGGTATCAAGCAGCTCAAGCAGAGGTAACAGGTAATAAAAAGAAACAGATGGACAACTTTAGGGCACCACAGAACTTTAATAAATTTGATCCTAGGGATCAAAATAAAGGTAAGCACCAATTTGATAGGCCACGGTATGAAAATAAAAATAAATTCCCACAATTCGATGAAAGGAAATATAATGAAAGAAAATCTTTCAACCAAGGAAAAAGGTGGTGTAAGAATTGTCAGATGGACAATCATGACACTGACCGTTGCAGAAGGAAACCTGTGTATATGGCAACCCTTCAGGTCAGGTCGACCTCAAGACAGGAGGAGGATATTATGTTAGATACCACTCCAGAAGAGATGAGGAAGGCACAGGCTGGGGATAAAACACTCAAGCCTTGTTTCAGAAAATTGTCAACTTGTCATACAACTCCAGGCAAGGGAGATTTTTACATGAAAAACAAGTTGATGTATAGGAAGACTGGAGCTAGATCCAATGGTCACGGACAGCTGGTTCTTCCAAAAAGATATAGGACAGAATTAATAAGGAGCCTACATGTGAAACCAGATGGGGACCATGAGAAGATAGGTACCATCATTCAAAAGGTGGCTCACAATTATTATTGGCCCAAAGCAAGATGGGACATTGAGAATTTTGTAGAAAGGTGTAGCATAGCACATGAGGGAACACCCACAAGTGGGAACATGGATCAGGACCTGGACACGCCACGGGGCAAAATTAGGCCTGATAATAAAAAGAAAAATAGATTTGATAAAGTGGACCAAATGGAATGGGAAGCCCCTTTTCACGGACAAGCTTCACTTAACTGTTTTACAATGGCCACTATGCGGAGAGTGCAAAAAGATGTCTTACCCCAGGATAAGCCGAAAATCCCTCAATCGGACTTAAACAAACTGGAGGAAGAAGATGTAGAGAGGAAATCTCTCATCAAGAATTTTAAGAGGGGAGAAAGCCCCAAAAGAAAAATTGGTAGCGGTCGTTTTGTGAATGATAATTCTGGGAGGAAAAAATCATCACTATAAAGCTTCGAGTGGAAGAGACCATACCGGTGCATGGACAAATAGGTCCACACAATTAAAGGTCCATATGTAGCTTTGTTAAGAACGTGGACTGATGAAAAGGCAGAGGAAAACATTACATCTTCATACCAATATGTGAATGAGCTGACCACTCGTTTAAAAACTGGCTGGAAACTTGCCAATGAAAATTTGAAACAAGCCAGGAAGAAACATGCTGCCTATTATAACAGGAAGGCGAAAGACAGAAATTTGGCTGTGGGAGAGAAGGTACTGCTTCTTTTGCCGGGAGTCAGAATAAGTTACAAATTGGATGGCAGGGTCCATATACAGTTCTAGAGAAGGTGTCTAGAACAAATTATAAGATAGATAAGAAGGGGAAAGAAAAAATCTATCATGTGAATCTCCTGAAGAAATATTTGGAAAGAGAACATCAGGAAGAGACACACTTGTTGACCTTGTCCATCGCCATGAGATGAAAAAGGAACCACTTTCATCATTTGAATATCCATTACACCCCTGTGAGACAGCAGCACAGGTGAAAATCAGTACACATTTAACGAAAACTCAGAAAGAGAGAGTGCAACAGGTTCTAAATAATCATGCAGAGGTGTTAACAGACCGACCAGGGCATACAAACCTATTGGAATATGATATGAAACTCATAGACTCCACACCTGTCTGTATGAAACCATATTCGATTCCGTTTGCTAAGGAAAAAGCTTTGAAGGAAGAGATAGACTATCTGTTGAAGGAAGGAATTATTTCGCACAGTGAGTCTTCGTATAGTTCCGGTGTTGTACTCTTAATGAAGCCCTCTGGAGAACATAGACTCTGTATAGATTACAGGAGACTGAATGCTATTACAGAAGGACAGGTGGATCCATTGCCGGATACAAATCAGCTGTTTGCCAGACTAAATAAAGCTAAATATTTCTCAAAAGTGGATCAGAGTAAAGGATACTATCAGATTCCAGTAAAGCCTGAGGTTAGACCATACCTAGCTTTTAGTACCTCAGAAGGACACTATGAGTTTAATAGATTGCCATTTGGATTGAAGAATGCGCCTAGTGTCTTCTCTAGAATGATGAAAATTATTGGATCCTCTGAATAATCCCTGTATAACAAATTTTATGGATGATATCCTTATAGCAACAGAAACATTTGAGGAACACATTGACTCTCTGAACATGCTGTTTGATCGACTTAGGGAGGCAAATTTAACAGCCCGACCAACCAAATGTTGCGTTGGATGTAAAGAATTGGAATTTTTGGGACACACAGTTTATCAGGGAAACATGACCCCTGACCCAAAGAATTTAGAGAAACTATAGAAAGCCCCGAGACCACAAACCAAGAAGGACGTGAGATCCTTTGTCTCATTATGTGGTTTCTACCAGAAGTATATCAAAAACTTTAATTCCATATGTGCACCTTTAACGGAATTGACACGTAAAGGACTTCCAGATCGCATTACATGGACACCACAATGTGAAATGACTTACCAAGAATTGAAGGAAAAGCTCACAAGTAAACCCATTTTGAAATTACCTGACTTAAGTCAAGAATTCATAGTAAGGACGGATGCAAGTAATATTGGGCTAGGTGCAACTTTACTACAGAAATCAGATGCATTGGATGGGGAATTAAGCCCAGTGGCATATGCTAGCAGAAAGTTGAATAAAGCTGAAATCAACTACTCAACTAGCGAAAAAGAATGTCTTGCAGTAATATGGGCAATAAAGAAATTCAATATTTATCTATATGGGAAGGCATTTAAGTTGCAAACTGACCACAAACCTTTATCGTTTTTAGCACAGGCTAAGCATGAGAACTCTAGGTTACTCCGATGGTCTTTGCTTCTGGCTCCATATAATTTTAGCATTGAATATATATCTGGAAAAACAATCTGGGAGCGGATTTTTTAAGCCGCCATCCGTGTGATGAGAATCACCGTAAACCCCAGAAATAATAATAAATTTCTCTATGTGTATATAGAATAAAGGACTGACATATAATGTCTGTTTTAAGAGGGGAAGTGTCATGAAATATTCTAATCCACATATATAAATTATTAGGTAAATATGAAGCCTAACAAATAAAATTAATAAAGAGAAGAGCAATGGTAAAATGACAGTGCTGTCACAAAGAATGTACTCGAAATCCCCCTTGTTTTCTGCTTCGTCTGCAAATTGTAACGCTTTCACGTTGATAGTAAAGCTTACTGTATTATTACCCGCCTTCTTCAATGAAACGTGTGCTGTATTTCTTGAAAAAGCATTGAGACGTACTGCGTAATGACCTAAATTAACCCTAACATTAATTATACTGCGTTACCAAAACGAACGAACAGATGGACTAAAGGGATAAAAAGAGAAGGGAGAGGCAGAAAGCCGAACACTAAACCCGCTTCGCGCGATACACAATTACTACCATCACGCGTGTAAGTCTACATGCACTAATTTTTTTTCAGACGGACAGTGATAAAATACACTACCCTTTCCCAGAGTTAGGTTTATAAATCATAACAGACTCTTATTAGAAAAGACAACATTATATGGGTTTACGTTTGAACACATAACAGTACCCAGACAGCACATCTTCTAAACAGGAGATAGAAGAAATTGCATATTTTGAACGCAGCCACGTAGCTCCTTTAAATTAGTATTTTTGGGTTCCTTAGGGTTTGCTGACAAATAATATGTAAAACGTTACGCAAATAGTCCAGGAATTAATAAATTATACCCAAAATAAAATATTGGGGGTGCCTGACAGCATAAAATCATTTCTGCTCATAAAATTTTTTTTATAACGTGTTTGAAAAAATTTACGTTACATAAATAGCCTACCATGTAAACTCCAAATTGATTGGAGCGCAACAAATGAAAGCCTAACCACGATTGGTCGGGCTATAAATACTATCTTGGTTGTTAGGGGAGACGGGAAAAGATAACATTTTTTTCAAACACTTGTCGAAACGTGGCTCATTGGCCAGTCTCGCTGATATACACACTTGGGAGCGTTAGTTCGAGACCACTAATTCAAATAAGCTTGATAAAGCGACAGTACGTTGAAGCCAGCTCACATTTTTGCTAAAATAAAAGCCTGGAACATAGGCAGAACGGAATTTGTGCCAGTTTGTGCCAGAATTCATTGCTAATCAACGTATCTGTGTTTATTTCCATGAAATTGTGGTAAGCTTGAACCATTCAGTATCTTTTAATGAAAAATTGAATGTGAATTGTTGATTTATGCCTGTATATATATGTGTAGTTCAGTGGCAAACGTGAGGTAAAGCCTATAATGCTCCAGCCTGAACAGAGGGTGTCGGAGAGAAGTAAAACGGCATGGAATGGCCAAGTAGTACACTGACACCTGGATGATGGACTAGAAAGAAATAATGCTGGAAGTGCAGAGGCGTAGTAACCATTAAGAAGGGTAATACTGGAATAAAGTATTTCAAATGAAGCTGACTGTTGGCCTAACGCTCTGAACGCAATGTTTGTGCTGTATTGTGATCAGTGTAAAAGAGAATAAAAATTAGTTATGAAGTAGAAGGTACATCCTTCTTGATTTCAGGGACAGTGGTCTTGATGGTAGTGAGCAGCACCTGGTCAGAGATTTGCTGAATCCAGAGTCGGACAGCATACTCCTTGGTCTTTTTAGCTATCAGTGAGGTGTCTCCTGAGCCCAGAGGAGAATTCGAGCAGAGGAGTCCTTTCCTGCCGCCATCACTCCAGATAAGCAGAGTTGGCCAGCTGAGCTCAACATTATGTCCCCTCATCTTGAAATAACTTTATAAAAATATTATTCAGAGGGGAATTTACTTGTCTTAAAATCAGGAACTGTGAACATCTACAATAATGGTCCCTAAAGACAAACTATTGAAGTCATGATGACAAATACCAACAGAGCTTGAACAAAACAAAACCAGTATTACCTCATTTTACCACTACACAACTGACACACATAGAACATTTGTAATAATATATGTCACTACAATATTCATATTAAATACATTCTGTACATAACTTGTAATTTAAATTGATTGTGATTCCTGGTTCCCTTGTAGTTGAATCAGGACACATATTCATTCATGCCAGTAATGAATACATATTGTTATTTGAAACGTTACTAGTGACTTCTTTAAGATATTCTCATAGAGGCTGAAAACCACAAGATCTTAAGGAAAATGGTCCTTATAGAAACAACTAAGAGAGTCCATGCTCCAGGACTGAGAAAGTATTCCTAAAGGAACAAGGTGCAGAGAGGCTGGGTGAGTTGCTAAATGTTGCTGAAAGGTATCAAGCAGCTCAAGCAGAGGTAACAGGTAATAAAAAGAAACAAGTGGATAACTTTAGGGCACCACAGAACTTTAATAAATTGATCCTAGGGATCAAAACAAAGGTAAGCACCAATTTGATAGGCCACGGTATGAAAATAAAAATAAAACCCCACAATTCGATGAAAGGAAAGATGATGAAAGAAAATCTTTCAACCAAGGAAAAAGGTGGTGTAAGAATTGTCAGATGGACAATCATGACACTGACCGTTGCAGAAGGAAACCTGTGTATATGGCAACCCTTCAGGTCAGGTCGACCTCAAGACAGGAGGAGGATATTATGTTAGATACCACTCCAGAAGAGATGAGGAAGGCACAGTCTTCCTATACATCAACTCCAGGCAAGGGAGATTTTTACATGAAAAACAAGTTGATGTATAGGAAGACTGGAGCTAGATCCAAAGGTCACGGACAGCTGGTACTTCCTAAAAGATATAGGGCAGACTTAATAAGGAGCCTACATGTGAAACCAGATGGGGACCATGAGAAAATAGGTACCATCATTCAAAAGGTGGCTCACAATTATTATTGGCCCAAAGCAAGATGGGACATTGAGAATTTTGTAGAAAGGTGTAGCATAGCACATGAGGGAACACCCACAAGTGGGAACATGGATCAGGACCGGGAAACGCCACGGGGCAAAATTAGGCCTGATAATAAAAAGAAAAATAGATTTGATAAAGTGGACCAAATGGAATGGGAAGCCCCTTTTCACGGACAAGCTTCACTTAACTGTTTTACAATGGCCACTATGCGGAGAGTGCAAAAAGATGTCTTACCCCAGGATAAGCCGAAAATCCCTCAATCGGACTTAAACAAACTGGAGGAAGAGGATGTAGAGAGGAAATCTCTCATCAAGAATTTTAAGTGGGGAGAAAGCCCCAAAAGAAAAATTGGTAGCGGTCGTTTTGTGCATGATAATTCTGGGAAGAAAAATCATCACTATAAAGCTT
This sequence comes from Oreohelix idahoensis, assembly GCA_024509875.1. Lineage (NCBI taxonomy): Eukaryota > Metazoa > Mollusca > Gastropoda > Stylommatophora > Oreohelicidae > Oreohelix > Oreohelix idahoensis. The sequence goes on from JAMPIV010022722.1 coordinate 180,092, forward strand.
CGAGTGGAAGAGACCATACCGGTGCATGGACAAATAGGTCCACACAATTAAAGGTCCATATGTAGCTTTGTTAAGAACGTGGACTGATGAAAAGGCAGAGGAAAACATTACATCTTCATACCAATATGTGAATGAGCTGACCACTCGTTTAAAAACTGGCTGGAAACTTGCCAATGAAAATTTGAAACAAGCCAGGAAGAAACATGCTGCCTGTTATAACAGGAAGGCGAAAGACAGAAATTTGGCTGTGGGAGAGAAAGTACTGCTTCTTTTGCCCGGGAGTCAGAATAAGTTACAAATTGGATGGCAGGGTCCATATACAGTTCTAGAGAAGGGGTCTAGAACAAATTATAAGATAGATAAGAAGGGGAAAGAAAAAAACTACCATGTGAATCTCCTGAAGAAATATTTGGAAAGAGAACATCAGGAAGAGACACACTTGTTGACCTTGTCCATTGCCATGGAGATGAAAAAGGAACCACTTTCATCATTTGAATATCCATTACACCCCTGTGAGACAGCAGCACAGGTGAAAATCAGTACACATTTAACGAAAACTCAGAAAGAGAGAGTGCAACAGGTTCTAAATAATCATGCAGAGGTGTTAACAGACCGACCGGGGCATACAAACCTATTGGAATATGATATGAAACTGATAGACCCCACACCTGTCTGTATGAAACCATATTCGATTCCGTTTGCTAAGGAGAAAGCTTTGAAGGAAGAGATAGACTATCTATTGAAGGAAGGAATTATTTCACACAGTGAATCTTCGTATAGTTCCGGTGTTGTACTCTTAAGGAAGCCCTCTGGAGAACATAGACTCTGTATAGATTACAGGAGACTGAATGCTATTACAGAAGGACAGGTGGATCCATTGCCGGATACAAATCAGCTGTTTGCCAGACTAAATAAAGCTAAATATTTCTCAAAAGTGGATCTGAGTAAAGGATACTATCAGATTCCAGTAAAGCCTGAGGTTAGACCATACCTAGCTTTTAGTACCTCAGAAGGACACTATGAGCTTAATAGATTGCCATTTGGATTGAAGAATGCGCCTAGTGTCTTCTCTAGAATGATGAGAAAATTATTGGACCCTCTGAATAATCCCTGTATAACAAATTTCATGGATGATATCCTTATAGCAACAGAAACATTTGAGGAACACATTGACTCTCTGAACATGCTGTTTGATCGACTTAGGGAGGCAAATTTAACAGCCCGACCAACCAAATGTTGCGTTGGATGTAAGAATTGGAATTTTTGGGACACACAGTTTATCAGGGAAACATGACCCCTGACCCAAAGAATTTAGAGAAACTACAGAAAGCCCCGAGACCACAAACCAAGAAGGACGTGAGATCCTTTGTCTCATTATGTGGTTTCTACCAGAAGTATATCAAAAACTTTAATTCCATATGTGCACCGTTAACTGAATTGACACGTACAGGACTTCCAGATCGCATTACATGGACACCACAATGTGAAATGACTTACCAAGAATTGAAGGAAAAGCTCACAAGTAAACCCATTTTGAAATTACCTGACTTAAGTCAAGAATTCATAGTAAGGACGGATGCAAGTAATATTGGGTTAGGTGCGACTCTACTACAGAAATCAGATGCATTGGATGGGGAATTAAGCCCAGTGGCATATGCTAGCAGAAAGTTGAATAAAGCTGAAATCAACTACTCAACTAGCTAAAAAGAATGTCTTGCAGTAATATGGGCAATAAAGAAATTCAATATTTATCTAGATGGGAAGGCATTTAAGTGGCAAACGGAACACAAACCCCTTGTCGATTATCTAGCGCAGGCTAGGCATGACAAATCTTAGGTTACTCAGGGATGGTCATTACTGAAGCAGCCGCATTTGAGTTTAGCATTGAGTATATATCTGGAAAAACCAATTTGAGAGCGGATTTTTTAAGCCGCCATCCGTGTGATGAGAATCACCGTAAACCCCAGAAATAATAAAGGTAACATATTCCTATGTGTCATATAGAATTATAGATCTCGACATATGAACGGTACTGTTATTTAAGAGAGGGGAGAATTTATGTGTGATGAAACATTCTCAATCCACAATTTATAAATTATCAGGTAAAATGTAAAGCCTAACGCATTAAATTCAATAAAAAGGAAAGAGAAATGGTTAAACGTTAACAGTTGCTGGTCACAATGGGTTACTAAAATCTTTTTTTTTACTAAAATTGAAATTGTTGTTTTTTTAATTGTATTGTTTTTTGTTGTATGTTGTTTGTGTTTGTGTTTAAATTGTGTGTTATTTTAGATAAAAGTTTTCCCACGATAGATAGTAAAGCCTATAGCAGCATACACGCCTTTCTAACAATAAAACGTCGTACTGTATTTCTAAGAAAACCCTTGAGGATAGGACACACTACGTAATGGACCTAGATTAATATAACCATTAATTTCATTTTATTACACTACGTTAACATAAACGAAAGGACAGATGGACTTAGGATAGAAAGATGAGAGGGCTGAACGGCGGACGTAACAAAAGAAATGCAACAACTAACACGCGTCTCGCGATTAAAATAAATGTCACCACACAACCGCGGAAAGGCAATGAAGCACAAATTTTTTCAGATGGCCAGAAGATAAACAACAACTACCCATGTACGAGAGTGTAGTTCGGTTTAAAAAACTGTAAAATGTTTATTAGGAAAACATGGACATTTCTACTGAAATCCTGACATTAGCGGACAAAACCATCCGAAAAGGCAGGACAGGTGGCGGATACTAAACATAAAAAAAAATAAAACA